>JAHHZJ010002890.1:0-30361 GCA_021437245.1 Aegilops speltoides | reverse complement strand
CAAGCTTCCCGATCTACAAGTGGTATGTAGATGCAAACTCTCTCCCAATACTCGTTGCTTAGATGAACTCATAGATGGATCTTGGTGAAACCGTAGGAAAAATTTTAATTTTCTGCGTTCCCCAACGTGGCATCATGAGCCAGGTTTATCGTAGTTCTCTAATGCAGTAGAACACAATTTGTTGTGGGCGTGGATCTTGTCAACTTACTTGCCTCTACTAGTATTTTCTTGCTTCAGCGGTATTGTGGGATGAAGCGGCCGGACCAACCTTACCGTGCGCTTCGTGAGACCGGTTCCACCGATTGACATGCACTAGTTGCATAAGGTGGCTGGCGGGTGTCTGTCTCTCCACTTTAGTTGGGCGGATTCGATGAACAGGGCCCTTATGAAGGGTAAATACAAGTTGACAAAATCACGTTTTGGTTATTCGTAGAGTAAAGCGTTCTTGCTAGAACAATGCAGCACGTAAAGATGCAACAACAATTAGAGGGCGTCTAACTTGTTTTTGCAGCGATTGATCATGTGATGTGATATGTCCGAAGTTGTGATGAATGATGAATTGTGATGTATGAGATCATGTTCTTGTAATAGGATTCACGATTTGCATGTCGATGAGTGTGACAACGGCAGAGAGCCATAGGAGTTGTCTTTATTTTTTGTATGACCTGCGTGTCATTGAAGAGCGCCATGTAAACTACTTTACTTTATTGCTAAGCGCGTTAGTCATAGAAGTAGAAGTAGTCGTTGGCGTACAACTTCATGAAGACACGATGATGGAGATCATGATGATGGAGATCATGGTGTCAAGCGGTGACAAGATGATCATGGAGCCCGAAGATGGAGATCAATGGAGCTTTATGATATTGGCCATATCATGTCACAACTATATAATTGCATGTGATGTTTATTATGTTTATGCATCTTGTTTACTTAGGGACTGACGGTAGTAAATAAGATGATCCTTACAAAATTTCAAAGTGTTCTCCCTAACTGTGCACCGTGGCTACAGTTATGCTTCTAAGCACCACGTGATGATCGGGTGTGATGGATTCTTACGTTCACATACAGCGGGTGTAAGACAGTTTTACACAATGAAACCACTTAGGGTTAACCAGCGAGCCTAGCATGTGCAGACATGGCCTCGGAACACGGAGACCGAAAGGTCGAACACGAGTCGTATGGAAGATCGATCAACATGAAGATGTTCACCGGCGATGACTAGTCGTCTCACGTGATGATCGGACACGGGCTAGTCGACTCGGATCGTGTAACACTTAGATGACTAGAGGATGTCTAATCTAAGTGGGAGTTCATAATTTTGATTAGAACTTTATTATCATGAACTTAGTCTAAAACCTTTGCAAATATGTCTTGTAGATCAATGCCCAGCGCTAATGTCAACATGAACTTCAGCGTTCCTAGAAAACCAAGCTGGAAGATGATGGCAGCAACTATCGGATTGGGTCCGGAACACGAGATCATCCTCATAGCTGCGGAAGCAATATGTCCTAGAAGGACCGCTAGGTGGCGCTCCGTCCCGAAGAACCAAGGCGTTATGAGCGCAAGCAGCTCGCTGATGATTACTCCCTCGTTCAGTGCGGCATGCTTTACAGCTTAGAACCGGGGCTCCAAAAGCGTTTTGAGCATAGCGGACCATATGAGATGTTCGAAGAGCTGAAACTAGTTTTCCAAGCTCATGCCGGGTCGAGAGATATGATGTCTCCGACAAGTTCTGATTGTAAGATGGAGGAAAACAGTTACGTCGGTGAACACATCACTGAAGATGTCTGCGTTGCTACAACCGTATGACCCAGTGAACATTAACCTCCCGGATGAGGCGGTCATTGACAGAATTCTCGATCGCTCCACCAAGCTACAAGAGCTTTGTGATGAACTACAACATGCGAGGGATGGTAAAGACCATTCTGAAGTGTTCTCGATCTGAAGTCAGCAGAGGCTGAAATCAGAAAGAACATCAAGTGTTGATGGTCAATAAGACCACTAAGTTCAAGAAGGGCAAGGTAAGAAGAACTTCAAGAAGATGACAAGGAAGTTGCGCGCCATAAGCCGATTGCGGGAGATCCGCCGGATGATCTTCATGCCGCACCCGAGCTGAATCTCTTCGCTACTAGTACACTCATGGTTTTCATCACTTCCATTTCGATGCCAACCGCGCCACAACATCTCGCTTCCGATCCATCTTTTCTTACGGCTTCAGAATCGCAGACGGGTCATCGCTCGGGGAACCCTATTTTCCACGGAATGTGCCCCATGCCTCGTGACACGCCCTCCGTGTTCGATTCCCGAGGGCTTTTGTCAGCCATTCTTTCTGAACTTGATCTTCCCCGTTGAGCATCCTTCATTGCCAATAAGGGCTTGTGGGTTTAATTAATTTGCCCCGTAAACACACCTGCCTCCGGTTCAGCGCTCCCATGCCCGCATTCACCAGCTTTGGCCCTGGGTCCCATCCTCCGCACTGGACGGATTCTCGCGCCAGCTCGCTCTCCATCTTCTCCAACCTAGGCACCCAAATGCGATACCCTCCCCCCATAACATGATTGTACTCCTTAGCCGTGATTTTCCTTATTTTTTTTCGATATTTCAATGAACTGCTCCGATTTTTTGCTTCACAAATTCTGGCCAATCATGTTTCAGCTTTCATATTGTCCTGTGAAACTGAGTCTTGTTCGCTTGACAAAGTCACGGGCTAGATTTTGCTTGAATTTCCGAATGCGCCGCCATCTTATGAAGAGCGAACTGTTTGACTAGCCTCCTCCTCTCCTTGTTTTCTCAATCTTGTTACCTCCTCATCGAATTTGTTGTATTCCGGAGGTAGAACGAATGTTCCATAAGCTTTTGAAGCAATTTTTGTTCTTTATCGAAGTGAAACCATCAATTGCGTCTTTTGGCTCATTCCACTCTCGACGGTGATCGAGACGTTGTTTCTAACAATGGCTCCGCATTGGTCGACAAACTTGGTGGCGTTCTGCGGGGCTCCGCCGCCTGCCGGTTGCAATCGCCGACAACCGCGATGGTGCATGTTTCTCCTTGTTTCATCGTCTCCGGTTGCGCCACGCTTTGACGACGACGATTGTTTCACGATCCGCCGAGGGCTAAAATAAGAAAGAGAGTCGCGCTAGTACACACATATTTATTCAAATCAGTTAGTTTGTATCCCAGAGGCTCAATGTATATATATACCTCGCCGAGGTGGTTGCTACTTCCATTTGAAGATCGCTGCTATCGACGCTTTCTTCCGCATCATCTTGTCGACGCACCCTTCATCTTCACCGCAAGGTTCAGATAATAAGAAGAGATATCATCTTCTTCTTCTCCGGTCGGCACATATTGAATATCGCCGCTTATGATGCCGAACATATGTGCTTCACCGTCCGGATCATAGTTGTCCATAATCGGTCACTCTATCGTCCGCCATTATGTCAGTCCCGAAACATGTAGTAAAAACAAATTAATTAAGTGAAGAAGGGGGGCGTGGCGCGGCGGTGGAAGGGCGGTGGCAAAAGGAGGGGCGAGGAAGGTGGGAGAGGGTGTCGGGTAGAGCGTAGACGGGCGGCAGAGACGGCGGTGTTAGGTGTGCCCTAACGGGCAGAGGTGGTACCGACGAAGGGGAACATCCGGAAAGTATCCTTGAGTTCTGCTTTTCATTGTGATCCGGAGGGGGAGTTGCAGGTTTGCTATGCTAGGGAGGTGGCTACTTAACAAAGCCGCGATCCGATCGCCTCGCTGCTCTCGAGCAACTTTCATGTACAAAGTATTTTCATCCAAGTTACGAAGTTATTTTATACTAATTTTAAAGTTTTAGGACATTTTAGAATTATGTAATTAATTAAATTCAAATTGCAAATATGATGTCAAGATGACGCCATCGGCCAACTGGGGCTTTGACTAGTCAATGCATTCAGAGGTCCCACATGTCATTCACAACTAACTAACTAACCAAGTTAATTAGTTTAATTAATGATTAATTAGGTTAATGTTAATTTAATTAAGCTAATTAATTAATTAATTAATTGATATTTTAAATATTTTTTGTCTCCTTTTTGATCCAGGTCGCCGCCCATCACCGCACCGCGCCAGGAGGCGATAATGCCGGTCCTCATCGCCGGCGGCCATGGCCGGAGTTGCTGGGCGTGGGCTTGGCCGAGCCACGGAGTGTGGGGGCAATGAGCGGGCGACGCGGGCGTGGCTGGAACGGAGGCGGCGCGGCGTGTTGCCGGAGAAAGGCGAGGGGTTACAAAGCGAGTTGGCAAGATCGAGGCGGCATGGGCGCGGCTGGCGGGCGAGGGCGACGGCGTGGCGGCGCGCCGAGGGCGAGGCGCAATGGAAGGCGCCGAGGGCGAGGGCGACGGCGGGCGGCGCGAGGGCGCAGCAGAGATAACAGCGAGGCGGGCGCCGAGGGCTTGTATTTATAGCCCTTAGTCGCGGCGCATGACAGACTGACCAGGTTAACTTTAGTCGCGGTCCGCCTCCCCAACCGCGACTAAAGGGTTTTGCCGCTGCTGCCTCAGCAGAAGACCCTTTAGTCGCGGTTGGGGAGGCGGATCATGACTAAAGGGTACCTTTTAGTCATGGTCTCGCCCCAACCGCTACTAAAGGGTACCCTGCTTTTTTGTTTTTGCCTGCTTTTTTGTTTTCATTTTTTTTATTTTTGCCTGTTTTTTGTTTTCATTTTTGCTTTATTTATTTTGTTTTGTTTCTACTTACAACAAAAAACTTATTTATTTTATTTTATTTTGTTTCTAATTACTTATTTATTTTACTTTATGATAATTATTTTTGCTATTAAAGTTTCTAATTACTTATTTATTTATGTTATTAAAATCTTAAAATACAATTATATATCAAAAAATCAGAAAATAAAACTAATTCATTTTAAATTTTGTTTTTTCTTCTGTTTTTTTCTTCCTTTTTCTTCTTTTTTTTTCTTCTGTTTGTTTCTTCCTTTTTCTTGTTTTTCTTCTTTTTTTCTTCCTTTCTTCCTTTTTCCTTTTTTCTTCCGTTTTTCTTCTCGCTTTGTTTTTTTCTTATGTTTTTCTTCCTGCTTGTTTTTTCTTCTGCTTTTTCCTTTTTTCTTCGCTTGTTTTTTTTTCTTCTGTTTTTCCTTTTTTCTTCTGTTTTTTTCTTCTGTTTTTCCTTTTTCCTCTTCTTCTTTCTTCCTTTTTTTAAAATCAGAAAAATAAAACTAATTCATTTTAAAATCTTAAAAATACAATATATATCAAAAAATCAGAAAAATAAAACTAATCCCTTGTGTCCTGAGATACATCAATTCATTCACCATCGACCAAATACAAAGTTTGGTACAATAAATTATTACACATCAATTCTTCCTTGTGTCCCTGCTTGCTTACGACAGTGCAGATCCATGGAGCATCCTCATCATTTAACTTAATGCTTGGGTCGGTGTTCACTTTGAAGGGCGGAATTTCAGCAAACATATTATAATCTTCTCGACATGTTCGTTTTGTCCTCCACTCCCACGATGTTTTTTTCCTCGAAGAACAATGTGGCGCTTTGGATCATCGTGCATGATGTAATGATCGCTTTCTTATCTTTCCGCTTCCTGTTTGCTACTCATGTCCTTCACATAGAAAACCCGAGCGACATCTTTCGCTAGGACGAATGGTTCGTCAAGGTAACCAAGATTGTTGAAATCCACCATTGTCATCCGTATTGCTGGTCCACCTTTACCCCCCTCCGTTAGCTTGAACCATTTGCACCGAACAAAGGGACCTTAAAGGAGGGTCCATAGTCAAGTTCCCATATCTCCTCTATGTAACCATAATATGTGACCTTTTGCCCATTCTCGGTTGCTGCATCAAAGCGACACCACTGCTGGTTGGTGCTTTTTTATCTTGGGCGATCGTAAAATGTATTCCCATTTATCTCGCACTTTGAAAGTCGTTATAGTCAAGATGGTGTCTTGGCCAACATGTACAGCTGATCTACAACATCATTGTCATTCATTAAATGTTTTTCAACCAACCGCCGAAGTTCCATGTGGGCCTTCCTAATCCAGATTCAGCTTCCCCGGTTGTTCGAGCGTAAAATATTCTTGTGTTTCTCAAAGCACGGAGCCACTGTTGGAATTGGTCAAGACAAGGTGGTGTGCTTCACCAGAGAATGGCCGCCCATACATATCGTTGATTTCCTTCCGATCGTTTTTCCACTTAGTCTCTCGTGCCATGCATCGGAAGACCAATCGCTTAAGGTCGAACAAAGTCAACACAAAACTCAATTACTCCTCATTTCCATAGCCCTTGGCGATGCTTCCTTCGCCTAGCACGGTTACGAACATATTTTTTAATACTCCCATGAACTCTCAAGGGGAAACATATTGTGTAGAAATACAGACCGAGAACGGAAATCTCTTCGACTAGGTGAACCAGAGTGCGCTATAATATTGAAGAAGGATGGCGGAACACCAACTCAAATCGACAAGACATTGGATCACATCGCTCAGAACCGGTAGAACTTCGGATTGATTACCTTCGAGAGATTGCATTGAGGAATGCACATAGCTTCACAATGGCTAATCGACATTTTCCGCAGAGCCCCTCAAAGCAATCGAAGCAATTGCGCCATAATCACGTGGCACGTGGAGACTTCCGGTTTTGGAACTTTTTCTCCGCCATGTTTATTATTCCCTTTATATTGGACGAGAATCCAGACGGACCTTCATAACGCTCGTGCATTCAAAAAGATGACCTTCTCTTCTTGGTCGAGCGAGTGGCACACCTTGAAACCATTCCGATGCCGGCCATCGTGGTCTTTCAAACGCTGCTGGTCCTGCCGTGCTTCCTTTGTATCATTTGTCTTCCCATACACGCCCAAGAAGCTTAGGAGGTTCACGCAAATATTCTTCGTAACGCGCATCACGCCGATTGCAGAGCGGACATCTAGGACTTTCCAATATTCTAGCTCCTGCAATATAGATTTCTTCTTCCACATGGCTGCGTGTTCGCCACCTCCCTTCGAACTGATTGTCCGCCAGACCTTTCCAAAGATGACTTTCAAATCCTTGACCATATCAAATACTCAAGACTGTATGTTCCGCAGCTTCGCCGTGATCTGCCTTGCCGTTGTAATGCTTGCCTTTCTTTCATCGATGAATTTTCTAAGAAATCGACGATGCCCAAGGTACACGCTTCTTACAATTTGGCAAATGTACACTTTCAGTCTCAGCGGCATGCATTGTATCCCTTATTTGATGTCCCAAAGGTTACTAAGAGCAGGCCAATCGTTGATGGTTACGAAAAGCAACGCCGAGGTCAAATTCTCTTGTTTGTGCTCATCCCACACACGGACACCACCCCCCACTGTAAAAGTTCATCAACTAATGGCCTTAGGTACACATCGATGTCGCTGCCGGGTTGTTTTGACCTTGGATGAGCATTGCATCATAATGAACTTCCGCTTCATGCACAACCAAGGAGGAAGGTTGTAGATGCATAGAGTCACGCCAGTGTTATGGCTGGAGCTCGCCCCAAAAGGATTCATGCCATCCGCATTTAGAGCAAATCTTATGTTCCTTGCGTCTACCGCAAAATCTTCAACCATCCCGATCTTTCTCCATTATGCTCCATCCGCGGTGTGTCTCAACTCCCCGTCCGACTTACGGTCCTCTTTGTGCCATCGCAACAACTTGGCATGCTCTTTGTTCATGAATGACGCTTCAACCGTGGTATTATAGGAGCATACCACATCACCTTGGCGGAACCTCTTCCCGGTTTCGCCTCAACATCGCCACCAGTGGTCATCGCCTCGATCTTATAACGAATGCAAGGTATACCGGCATTCATTCAAATTCTCGATTCACCGCGTAGAGGATGCAAATGTGATGCATGCATGTATCTTCGTAACCTCTAAACCTAGAGGGCGCATAACCTTCTTTGCTTCAGACGCATCAAGGGCAACTCGTTATCCTTTGGAAACATATTCTTCAACATTTTCAAGTTTTCAAATGCCGAGTCGCTACACCTGCCTCTCGCCTTCCATTTCAGCAAATCCAGCAGCAGCCCAGCTTTTTTCGCACCATCATCGCATCCGGGTACAGCGCCTTTCTGGATCCTCTAACATGCATCCAAATTCTCCTCCTTTTCAGTTTCGGCAGCCTCCGCATCAAGAATGGTCCCACCAAGATCATCAACGGATCATCACGCGCCTCTTCTTCACCTTCCCTTCACCTTCAAAGATCCTCCATGAAAGTATCACCAATGAGCAAGATAGCTTTCATCGATGAAATCATCCCCTTCTTCATCTTCTTCCATTATAACCCCTCTTTCTCCATGCTTGGTCCAACAATTATAGCTTGGCATGAAACCCTTTCAAGCAGATGCATGTGAACAACTCTTGAGGAAGAGTAACCTTCTCATTCTTACAGATAACACATGGACAGATAACAAAACCCCCCGCTTGTTCAAGATTAGCCACTACGAAATCTTTCAAACCAGAGTGAACTCGCCGGAGAGTCGGTTACCGTGACATCCATTTATCGATCTCGCATTATTATAATATAAAATATATAATTAACCATCATGCATTTGTTATGAACTACACATGCATATTGACACATCAAAGGTTCATCAAGTTGCTAACCGCATCAAGAGTGTGGCTCCAACACTCATGTCATGTTTGTTTCATGCTCTGGGGCATTTCATCAAACACCTTATGTGCATAAGAGGAACCAAAAGCAAACCTACACCCACTTGTGAAGAGAATGGCTCCAAATGGCTAAGTGTTGGCTGCTGGATGGGTATATATAGGAGGGCTTTAGTCGCGGCCCGGCAAACCGTGACTAAAGAACTGAGGCTTTTAGTCGCGGTTGTCTCCGCCAACCGACTAAAGCCCTCACGCACCACCGGCCACCGAGCGCCTGCCCAGTTTTGGTCGCGGTTCACCTCCGTAATCCATGATTAAAGGTCCCATTAGTCGTCTTTACAAGCCATGACTTGGGGCTGGACGGAAAGCCTGTTTTTCCACCAGTGCATGCTGCTAATTTGCACATGCAGATGTACTCATGCACTTTCAAGATCTTTGCGCACCTCGACGTAAGATCATCGTGTCTAAGCTCAAACATGGCTTTTGCTTGCCCTCTTGTAATTTTTGTTTTAATTCTCTCCCGTAAACACCACACGGGTTATCCATGTGATTCAAGAGTAACAGTTATAATATCATAGGTTGATACTCCATATTTTAGACGACATTAACAAGACATCACAATAAGAACCAGACGCTCAAGATATCATAAGCACCAACATACCCAAAGCATTCGTTATATTGATAGATAAGTAGTAATAAGAGTTACAAAGAAAATACATGCTCTAAATCCAAGGGAGAAGCAAACCAGAATCTTGAACATTCGGACACGCCTGGAGAGTGAAAACTTGTATTCTTCCTTTGCATGTCAATCTAGTGCGATGGAATTGGAATAATGCTCTTTGAAGTGATTAAGCATCATACAATATTGACTCTTTCGATGTTCACCATTTTAGAAGTTGACATCCGTGCCGCATTACATGTTTACTCTAAACATGATCAGCAGCTCACTACCGCTCAACACAACCATATCATTGAGCCATTGCAATCGTTGAATCAAGTGGTGTTCTTTTTCTTTTGCAAGAGGTTGAATAAAGTTGTCATGATACCTCCAGCGGACATGTCAATCCGCACTTGAAACTCCAGACGAATCCTGATCGCCTGAGATCCATAGCGGTCAAGTTGAGACAAGCTGCCCCATAAAGCAAGTGTCATGTTCATGTCGAACAACTTTCTATGATGGCACAGCCGGTGGGACTCGCGATCCACCGAATGACTCGCTTCTATGTCAACACAATAATATCTGTGTTGTGTCCCCAATTTCATTGGCATCATAAGGACACCAAAGGCAAACTGCCACGGGATGCAATCGATGGTGGACAACACGACTTAGAGCGCAATCCCATGAGTAACTGGTTTTTGTTCCATGGATGGCGAGAGTGTTTGTACTATGACGTTGATATGCCTCATCACATTGGATCCCACCGTGAGAACGTAAGTGGATATATACGGCTATGGTTCCGAGACCAGAGCACCTGTATTCTTGAGTTGGAAGGTGTTGGTTGAAACAAATTATGGTGTTTGTAGAGGACATGCTCCACATGTGGTTGGGGTAGGAGAGCATGTGTGTATAAGGGGTTGATGTTTAATTGGTAGCCAGGAGATGACGGGAAGCAATCAGCGCCTATGAAACAAATCTTGGAGTGGTGTTTGAAGCACCGGAGAAAGGCGTCAGAGCTTGTGGTGCCGGATCGAAGAGGACGAATTAGTGGGCAGCCCCGACCGTCCATAATGGGTAGCGAGGCTGAGCTGGTGGTCGAACATGAATTTGGGCGTGGATGTGGCAGGCATCATGATGTGCCGACGGCTCCAAAGATCCGACGCCCTGGACGGCAATCGACGAGTGTCATGTTGGGGAACGCTGCAGAAAATTAAAATTTTCCTACGATTTCACCAAGATCCATCTATGAGTTCATCTACAACGAGTAACGGAGAGAGTTTGCATCTACATACCACTTGTAGATCACGTATGGAAGCTTGCAAGGTGATGATGGAGTCGCATCGACGTGATTCGAATCACCGATGTCCAAGTGCAACGGATAGCACAACACACGCAGATGCACGGGAGACGCCTCCGCCTTGATCCAGCAAGGAGGAAGGAGAGGTTGAGGAAGACAGCTCCACGGCACACGGCGTGGTGGATGGTGGAGAAGCGATCTGGCTGTGGCTTCACGAGCACACAACGAGGAGGAGAGGTGTTGGGAGGGGAGGCCGCTTGGCTTGTGGAAGGTTCTCCCTCACCCCTATTTATAGGGGATGGGAGAAGGGGGCCCTCTAGATCCATCTAGAGGGGGCGGCCAAGGGAGGGGGACTTGCCCCTGCCAAGCGGGCGCCTAGGGTTCCTCAACCCTAGGCGCAAGGGCCTCAAGGGAGGGTGCGCCCAGCCCACTAGGGGCTGGCTACCCCCATGCAGCCCAGTGCCCCCGAGAGGGGTGGGTTCCCGTGGACTCCGAACCCTTCCGTGGCCCCGCACACACTGACGCTCAAACTTTCCCGCCGCCCTTAACAACTTCCCATATATAAATCTTTACCTCCGACCTTCCGAACTCCTCGTGACGTCGGATCTCATTCGACTCAACAACATTCGTAGTCACATACTAGTCTTCCTAATAACCCTGCCACCGAACCTGTGTAGACCCTACGTCGGGAGACACGCAGACATGACCGAGACGACTTTCAATAACCAACAAGGTCCGATACCCATGTTGGTTCCCTACATGCTCCTCGATGATTTCATCGTTGAACCACGATGTCGAGGATTCGATCAACCCTCAGATACAATTCCTTTGTCAATCGGTATATTTGCCGAGACTCGATCGCGGTATCCCAATACCTTGTTCACTCGCACGCAAGTCACTTTACTCAGACAGAATGCATGATCCCCCAACACCGTGGTCACCTTGAGCTCATTATGATGATGCATTACCGAGTGGGCCCAGAGATACCTCTCCTCATACGGAGTGACAAATCCAGCCTCGATCCGTGTCAACCCAATGATACTTTCGGAGATACCAATGCACCTTTATAGTCACCCACACGCAGACGCTTGATACACCCAAGGCACTCCCACGGTATCCGGAGTTACATGATCTCATGGTCGGGAAGAGATACTTGACATTGGCAAAGCTCTAGCAAACGAACTACACGATCTTTATGCTATGTTTAGGATTGTCTTGTCCATCACATCATTCTCCTAATGATGTGATCCCTATCAACTACATCCAATGTCCATAGCGGAAAACATGACTATCTGCTGATCACAACGAGCTAGTCAACTAGAGGCTCACTAGGGACATATTGGGGTCTAAGTATTCACACGTATTACTTTCTTGATAATACAGTTATAGCATGAATAAAGACAATTATCATGAACAATGAAATATAATAATACTTTTATTATTGCCTCTAGGGCATATTTCCAACAGTCTCCCACATGCACTAGAGTCACCAATCTAGTTACATTGTGATGAATCGAACACCCATAGAGTTCTCGTGTTGATCATGTTTTGCACGCGAGAGAAGTTTAGTCAACGGATCCGCGACATTCGATCCGTGCACTTTGTAAATCTCTGTCTCCATCTTGAACATTTTCACGGATGGAGTTGAAACGCCGCTGATGTGCTCGGTCTTCTTGTGAAACCCGGCCTTGGCAAGGGCAGCTCCAGTGTTGTCACAGAAGAGTTTGATCGCCCGACGCATTGGGTATGACTCCTAGGTCGGTGATGAACCTTCACCCAAATCGCCCATGCGCTGCTTTACTGTTAAACATGATCAGCAACTCACGGTCGCTCAACACAACCATATCATTGAGCCATTGCACTGTTGAATCAAGTGGTGTTCTCTTTTCTTTTGCAAGAGGTTGAATAAAGTTGTCGTGGATACCTCCAGCGTTGACACGTCGATCCGGTACTTGAAACTCCAGACGTAATCCTGCATCGCCCAGACATCCATAGCAGTCAAGCTGGGAGCCAAGCTGCCCCATAAAGCAAGTGTCCCGTTCATGTTGAACAACTTTCTATGATGGCACAGCTAGGTGGGACTGCTAATCCACCAGAATGACTCGGCTTCTGTGTTGAACACAATAATATCTGTGCTGTGTCCCCCAATTTCATTGGCATCATAAGGACACCAGTGCAAGCTGCCATGGTGAAGCACTGATGGTGGACAGCACGACTTAGAGCGCAATCCCTTCAGTGTTTGCATTCTGACACTGATATGCCTCATCACATTTGGATCCCACTGTGAGAACGTGCAAGTTGGATTTATACGGGTGCCATGGTTCCGAGACCCAGAGCACCCTGTATTCTTGAGTTGGAAGGTGCTGGTAGAAACCAATTATGGTGTTGTAGAGGGCATGCTCCACATGAGGCTGGGGTAGGAGAGCATGCATGTGGATAACCGGAATGCAGATGTAGAATTGTGATGACGAGGAAGCCATCGCAGGTACCATGAAGACAAATCTCGGAGTGGTGTTTGACGCACCGGGAGAAAGGCCAGAGCTGTTGTTTGGTGCCGTCGGAGTGGAAGAGGATGAAACTAGTGGGCAGCCCCCGGCCGTCAATAATGGGGAGCGAGGGCTGGAGCTGGTGGTGGTCGAGCATGAATTTGGGCGTGGATGTGTTAGTGCACCATGATGTGCTGTCTCTCCTGCAAGCGACCCGGGCGAACCCTAGCTCTAGCACCCCACCCTTCTATCTGGCCGCTCGCCGTCGCCCGTGGACGCTGCCGGGCAAAGAGCCACATGATTTCTCTGCCTCACAAAAGCAGGGGTCGCGGCATGTTCTGTGGTTCAGCAACAGAATCGCGGATGCTAGGTGTCTGCTCGGTGACGGGCGTGCGCGGTGGTCTCATGAGGTGGCATGGCACTATTCTGGCAGCTGGAACATTGACTGGCGCAGTGCAGCCCCATGCCTTAATTCTCCCACATCTCAAATGTCTTAAAAATAATGAACGTGAATATTCATAAAGAGTTTGCAAGTCATGCGCATAAGCATGCGTAATTCACAATTGAGTCATGTGGTTTGCAGTTTTGCGGTGATAATTACCACCCTAGATAAGTCTGTTTTTTTAGAAAAGGAGGATGACCCCCGGCCTCTGCATCTGGGCGATGCATACGGTCACTTTATTAATTATTCTCGCAAGACCGTACAAAGCCATACAACAGCAAAACTAAAGCCACCATCTAAGCAATAACTATCGCTACATCTATCCAATCGATTAAGGGGCGCAGATAGTCTGGGCCTAATACCAAACAGACATCGCAGCCAAACCTGAACATCTAAGACCTGGGGTCCCAACCAGGACACCTGCCGGGTATGGGGAACCTACCAGTCCGGCGCCGCACTCCTCAACCAGGACGCCTGCCGGGTATGAGGCCGCCGCAGCCACCTGCCACCAATCTATCTTCAGAGCTGTACTGTTGCATGTACCGTGCCAGGTCTCTCTGCCATCGACGCCACCACGACGCCTCGACAAGATCGCCCTCCCGCGCGAGTCCATCCTCCCACAGCGAAATCCGAATCTGCACTGCGCCACGCCGTCAAGATCCGTCGCCATCAGTGTGTAGGATGAAGCACCGCTCCATCAAAGAATCCGTTCCCTAGTCCCTCAGTCACGTGTGTACCTTCAATAATGACGCCCCCAAGGGAGGAACGGCACCAGCACGCCGCCGTCATCCGATTATCCGATCTGGGGTTTCCCCCCGAGGTAGCAGAGAGTGGCCCTGAACTTCTCCACGGCGATGCCTTCAAGAAGGGAACGACGCAGATAGCGCCGCCACTGCCGGCCTTAGCAGGAGCCGAAGGCAAGTATTCACCCAGATCAGTTCGAAGGGATCCAACTCTTGTGCCCGGGCCGTCATCACCATCAGCACCACCAGGCATAGCCTGGAGTACTGGCATATCAGCGAGCCGCCGCACCATCAAGATTCAGATTGCCGCCACGCTGGCCGCCGCCATCCTCAAGGCCATCCAGTGGACCGCCGCCACAGACACGCCGGAGCGCCGAGCGCCGCCTGCACACGCTGGAGCGCCGCCGAGAGCCCAGTGCCCGCCACTTCTTGCCGGAGCCAACCTCCCGAGCACTGGCGCCACCGTGGAGCCATCAGATCTGGGCGGGGGGGGGGGAGTGGGGGGGGGGAAGACGCACGCCGACCACCCTCCCGAACCCCGCCGCACGCCCGAGAGCCAGCGCCACCGCGGCGCCATCAGATCGGATGAGGAGGAGCCCGCGCGCTCGCCGCCCCGTGCAGACCACGCCGCCGCCAGCAAGCAGGGGAGCCCCGTACTATACAACTCCTTTCTAATATAAATTATAAAACTTAAATGTGCTTCTTTTTTTGGCCAAAAATAGCTAAAACTGATGGCGCTTAATTTTCTAATGCATGCACAGGAGACGTAGCAGTCCATTGAAGTCTCGGCTGCAGTGAAGTTTGTGGAGTCTTGAGTCGATGCATGCACCCGTACGCTGTCATTTAAAGCACCGTATAGGCTGTCATTGCTGAAGGCCTGACCCTGTGGTGTCATTGGTATCAAACGGTACGTACTATGATATCATGTTCTTCAACTTGCATGAAAGTAAAGATTGTCCGAAGGGACCATGAGTGCATAAGTGTACTGTCGATCGTCAGGCT
The DNA here is from genome assembly GCA_021437245.1 of Aegilops speltoides. Classification (NCBI taxonomy): domain Eukaryota; kingdom Viridiplantae; phylum Streptophyta; class Magnoliopsida; order Poales; family Poaceae; genus Aegilops; species Aegilops speltoides. The sequence goes on along the minus strand of JAHHZJ010002890.1, from coordinate 15,111 downwards.
TATAATAACGAGAGTAACTTATGTTGTCTAAGACTTCAATGTACTGCACCTGCTTGTCACAAATCCTTGTCCGATATCACAAATATGTTATTTCCGCCATTTTAAAATTACTAGTCTAAATTACTTCCCACTATGACCAGCCTCAGCAATGTTGCTCGCGCGCGTCGCCATCACTGGTGGAAAAAAGGCCTTTGGTCGCGGTTCGCAACTGCCATTAGTCGCGGCTGCGCAACCGCGACCCAATAAGCGCGACTAAAGCCCCCCACCTTTAGTCGCGGCTGCTTAAGAACAGCGACTAACGGCCCGCCCACGGGCGCCAAAGGCCGTCAAGGGAGGACCTTTAGTCGCGTTCTTCCGCCAATCATGATTAAAGGCAGGTTTAGGTTTTAGCAAACCCCCCTAAACCTGTTTTCTGTTTAATTTGTATTGTTTTATTTCTTTTGTGCTTTATTTTAATTTTGAAGGAGTTTCATATATTCTACGGTACTACATACATGCATATGAATGTACAATTTCAAATAAATTTGAAATTAGAACAAAAAGAATTCAAGAGGAATATACAATATATATTCAATATCATCGGATGACCATATACAATTTTGAACAAGTTTCCATACATGATTTAATCCATATAAAGTTCTACGCCCTCGTGATAGTGTTCTCCTTTAGGATGGAGGACTTCCTGCTGAACCATCCAGCTAGTTCCTCTTGAAGTGGTCGGAAGCGAGCTCGACTAAGCATCCACCGGAGGTTATTCCTCTTAGCATTGGTATCACTCGAACCCGCCAGAGGTGTATCTCTCGATCATCTCACGCATATAGTATCCACATAGATTGGTCAACGGTGGCTGAATATCCCCAGCATTCTTAGGCTTTAACATTTTGAATTCTAGCTCTTTTTGAATTCACCGACCTTTGTATCTACGAACCGCCTCCAAACCCTACGAGGCAAAGAAAATTAAATGAACAAGAGAGTTATTAGTTACTTGATATTAGGAAATGAACGAAATAGGCCGATCGATATAGAGCGCAAATGAATGAAAATAATTACTTCGCAGCATTTTTCTCATGTCGCCCCAAATCTTTGGATCCTTATTCAGAGAGTCGTGGACGAGACATTCGAGGTGTTAACTTTAATTACTAGCAGAATCCAAAGGAACTCATGGACACGATACATGCACAAGACGTCATGCATAACTCATCGATTAGCCGCCACATACCATGCATGGAGTAAACAAAAGAGAATGTGCTCAAGATGTAAACACTCACCCAAAATGGTAAGGAAATAGAATATCACTTTTGAGTTCCTGCTTTGTAAGAAATCGCCACAGTGTCTGCCTCCATGTCGGCGGGTAATGCTTCAACACAATTCCATTAACGATGTGTGGGTCAATGAACCCAACATCATGGATGTTCCTTACTCGCATTCCTTAATCTTCATTCTGCATGTATAATAGCGACACAACAATATAGTTAGGACATATATATAGTGCAGGCAATATGAACGAGATGGGGTAGAAATTAATAAATCACTTACGTAACGTAGCAACCGATGATAGATTTGTCGAGCTCAAGCAGATTGAAAAGCTGGAACAATTCACTCAAAGGCAATTTGTACATAGTAATGTTTGAAGTGATGCTCATGTCTAACTTCCGCATAAATTTATTCTTTGGCTTTTTATTTTTATGTAACCCTTGTACCAATTCAGCAGACGTTTCATTTGGGCAGGTAGATCCTTTTCTCAAGCAGCTCGACGAGAGGCCCATTCTTGACATATGTAATTACTACCTCCTTCACGGGCGCCTCATCAAGGCCTAATAGTACACGAAGAGTAATACCTAAGTTGGCCGCTTGTTCTCCGCACTCATTACTAATCCTCAGGTTGCCGCAGCTTGTATGATCTCGGGGCATCCGGACAGAAGGCTTCCACTATAAGCGGGCAATCGATTGTTTACTTTGTTCCCGAGCTGGGCAACTTGTTTCCGCTTTTTTACTTTCGCCTTCTCCGCTTTTTGTTCTCCTTGAACATGAGTGCCTGCCTCAAGTTCACGCTCATAGTCGCGGCCGATTCTTCGCGCTTGGGACGGTGTGCTCAAAAATGACTTAGCCCACTTCTTTTGCTCATCGAAAATACGGGCTTGGGCTCGGCTCTTTTTCTTCTTGCAGTCCGCCTTCCATTTCTCCAAATCAGCAGCCATGTCATGCCGACTTCCTCGGCACTACGCTCCCAAGGCCTTGTGGGAGAGGCTTCATGATGGCTCCGCACTTTTGTGGTCTTAGGTACATAAGGGTCCGGTTAATAATCCAGATCGCTTCGCTTTTGCCGAGGTGGATTGGGGCGGCGCTCGATCACCCGCCGACGAGGATCGGGGCGGCGGATGATCACCACGGACGCTAGGATCGGGGCGGCGCTCGATCACCCGCGACGAGGATCGGGGCGGCGGATGATCACCACGGACGTTAGGATCGGGGCGGCGCTGGCTGATGTGACGGAGGTGTAGGTGAACCGCCACCACCACCACCACCACCACCACCGCCACCGCCACCACCACCACCGTAGGGGGTGGACTTGTTGTCCTTGGCGCCGCCTCGAAACTTGATAAACTTCTTTTGCCATAGAATGTAATGGCGCTTGACATCTCCAAGTCTTTTCTCCCTTCGTGTAGCAATTTCAATCTCTGTGTCCTCAAACCCTTGGACTATGTCCTCCACCGTGACACGAGCATAGCCATCTTGAATGGGGTTGTTGTGGTGGAGTGCTCCTGTAAACATGGTAAAGCATCGCCGATGGCTACCTTCATGGACATGTTCCCGATAGGATAATACAGATGACATTCTTTCATCTCCTTTATATCGCCCACGGGTAGCGAGGAGGCTCCGGCAGTAATTTCACCACCGAGGCTCCGTGCAGTAATTTCGATCGTTAGTGCATCCGCACCAGCCGGTGGGGCCTCCGTGGAAGCCACGCCGCTTCTCCGCTGCTGGCTTCCGAGATCCGCCGGATGATCTTCATGCCGCACCCGAGCTGAATCTCTTTCGCTACTAGTACACTCATGGTTTTCTTCATCACTTCCATTTCGATGCCAACCGCGCCACAACATCCGCTTCCCGATCCATCTTTCTTTACGGCTTCAGAATCAGACGGGTCATCGCTCGGGGAACCCTATTTTCCACGGAATGTGCCCCATGCCTCGTACACGCCCTCCGTGTTCAGATTCCCGAGGGCTTTTGTCGCCGCATTCTCTCTCGCTGAACTTGATCTTCCCTCGCTGAGCATCCTTCATTGCGCCAATAAGGGCTTGGGTGGGTTTAATTAATTTGCCTCGTAAACACACTCCCTCGCCTCCGGTTCAGCTGCCCCCCATGCCCGCATTTCACCAGCTTTTGGCCCTTGGGTCCCATCCTCCGCACTGGACGGATTCTCGCGCCTCACTGCTCTCTCCATCTTCTCCAACCTAGGCACCCAAATGCGATACCCTCCTGGCCCCATAACATGATTGTACTCCTTCTTAGCCGATTTTCCTTATTTTTTTCGATATTTCAATGAACTGCTCCGATTTCTTTTGCTTCACAAATTCTGGCCAATCATGTTTCAGCTTTCATATTGTCCTGTGAAACTGAGTCTTGTTCTCTTGACAAAGTCACGGGCTAGATTTTGCTTGAATTTCCTAATGCGCCGCCATCTTATGAAGAGCGAACTGTTTGACTAGCCTCCTCCTCTCCTTGTTTTCCTCAATCTTGTTACCTCCTCATCGAATTTGTTGTATTCCGGAGGTAGAACGAAATGTTCCATAAGCTTCTTGAAGCAATCTTTTTTGTTCTCTTATCGACAAAAGTGAAACCATCAATTCGCGCCTTCTTTGGCTCATTCCACTCGACGGTGATCGAGACGTTGTTTCTAACAATGGCTCCGCATTGGTCGACAAACTTGGTGGCGTTTATGGGGGCTCCAGCTGCCCGCCGTTGCAATCGCCGACAACCGCGATGGTGCATGTTTCTCCTTGTTTCATCGTCTCCGGTTGCGCCACGCTTTGACGACGCACTCGATTGTTTCGACGATCCGCCGAGGGCTAAAATAAGAAAGAGAGTCGCGCTTAGTACACACATATTTATTCAAATCAGTTAGTTTGTATCACCGAGGCTCAATGTATATATATACCTCGCCACCGGAGGTGGTTGCTACTTCCATTTGAAGATCGCTGCTTATCGACGCTTTCTTCGCATCATCTTGTCGACGGCACCCTTCATCTTCACCGTCAAGGTTCAGATAATAAGAAGAGATATCATCTTCTTCTTCTCCGGTCGGCACATATTGAATATCGCCGCTTATGATGCCGAACATATGTGCTTCACCGTCCGGATCATAGTTGTCCATAATCGGGTCAGCTCTATCGTCCGCCATTATGTCACCCGAAACATGTAGTAAAAACAAATTAATTAAGTGAAGAAGGGGCGGTGGCGGTGGCGGTGGCGAAGGGCGGTGGCAAAAGGAGGGGCGAGGAAGGGTGGGAGAGGGTGTCGCGGTAGAGCGCGAGACGGGCGGCAGAGGACGGCGGTGTTAGGTGTGCCCTAACGCGGCAAAGAGGTGGTACCGACGAAGGGGAACATCCGGAAAGTATCCCCGTGTTTCGCTTTACAGTGATCCGGAGGGGAAAGTTGCAGTTTGCTATGCTAGGGAGGTGTGGCGGTCGAACAGCTGCGATCCGGATTCGCCTCGCTGCTCGAGCAACTTTCATGTACAAAGTATTTTCATCCAAGTTACGAAGTTATTTTATACTAATTTTTAAAGTTTTAGGACATTTTAGAATTAATGTAATTAATTAAATTCGAAATTGCAAATATGATGTCAAGATGACGCCATCGGCCAACTGTGGGCTTTGACTAGTCAATGCACCAAGAGGTCCCACATGTCATTCACAACTAACTAACTAACCAAGTTAATTAGTTTAATTAATGATTAATTAGGTTAATGTTAATTTAATTGCTAATTAATTAATTAATTAATTGATATTTTAAATATTTTTTTGTCTCCTTTTTTTTTTGATCTGTAGGGTAGGGTCATTGTCGCCTCGCCCACCGCACCGCGCCCAGGAGGCGGCGGGCGCGGTCTCATCGCCGCGGCCATGGCCGAGCGGGCGACGCATGGCTTGGCCGAGGCCACGGAGTGGGGGGGCAATGGAGCGGGCGACGCGGGCGTGGCTGGAACGGAGGCGGCGGCGGCGGCGTTGCTCGGGAGAGAGGCGGAGGGGTTACAGGGCGAGCGAGTTGGCAAGACGAGGTTACAGGCGGGGCGGCGCTAAGGGCGAGGGCGACGGCGGGCGGCGCCGAGGGCGAGGGCGACGGGCGGGCGGCGCCGAGGGCGAGGGCGACGGCGGGCGGCGCCGAGGGCGCGGCAGAGACGAACAGCGAGGGGGCGCCGAGGGCTTGTATTTAGAGTTCTCTTTAGTCGCGGGCTGGCACGAGACCCGCGATTAGTTGTAATTTGAGTCAGTGTTGCTTCCCAACCGCGACTAAAGGGTTTTGCCGCTGCTGCCTCACAGAAGACCCTTTAGTCGCGGTTGGGGAGGCGGATCATGATTAGTGGGGTACCTTTTAGTCGCTGGTCTCGCCCCCAACCGCCACTAAAGGGTACCCTGCTTTTTGTTTTTTGCCTGTTTTTGTTTTCATTTTTGCTTTATTTTTGCCTGTTTTTTGTTTTCATTTTTGCTTTATTTATTTTGTTTTGTTTCTACTTACAACAAAAAACTTATTTATTTTATTTTATTTTGTTTCTAATTACTTATTTATTTTACTTTATGATAATTATTTTTGCTATTAAAGTTTCTAATTACTTATTTATTTATGTTATTAAAATCTTAAAATATAATTATATATCAAAAAATCAGAAAATAAAACTAATTCATTTTAAATTCTTGTTTTTCTTCTGTTTTTTCTTCCTTTTTTCTTCTTTTTTTTTCTTCTGCTTGTTTCTTCCTTTTCTTGTTTTTCTTCTTTTTTTCTTCCTTTCTTCCTTTTTCCTTTTTTCTTCTGCTTTTCTTCTCGCTTGTTTTTTTCTTATGTTTTTCTTCTGCTTGTTTTTTTCTTCTGCTTTTCCTTTTTTCTTCTCGCTTGTTTTTTTTTCTTCTTTTTCCTTTTTTCTTCTGTTTTTTCTTCTGCTTTTTTTCCTTTTCCTTCTTTCTTCTTCTTCCTTTTTCCTTTTAAAATCAGAAAAATAAAACTAATTCATTTTAAAATCTTAAAAATACAATTATATATCAAAAAAATCAGAAAAATAAAACTAATCCCTTGTGTCCCGAGATACATCAATTCTTCAGTTCATCGACCAAATACAAAGTTTGGTACAATAAATTATTACACATCAATTCTTCCCTTGTGTCCCTGCTTGCTTACGATTGTGCCGTATCCATGGAGCATCCTCATCATTTAACTTAATGCTTGGGTCGGTGTTCACTTTGAAGGGCGGAATTTCAGCAAACATATTATAATCTTCTGACATGTCTGTCTTGTCCTCCACTCCCACGATGTTTCTTTTCCCTGAAAGAACAATGTGGCGCTTTGGATCATCGCATGATGTAATCGATCGCTTTCTTATCTTTCCGCTTCTCGGTTTGCTACTCATGTCCTTCACATAGAAAACCCGAGCGACATCTTTCGCTAGGACGAATGGTTCGTCAAGGTAACCAAGATTGTTGAAATCCACCATTGTCATTCCGTATTGCTGGTCCACCTTTACCCCACCTCCTCGTTAGCTTGAACCATTTGCACCGAACAAAGGGACCTTAAAGGAGGGTCCATAGTCAAGTTCCCATATCTCCTCTATGTAACCATAATATGTGACCTTTTGCCCATTCTCGTTGTCTGCATCAAAGCGACACCACTGTTTTGGTTGGTGCTCTTTTATCTTGGGCGATCGTAAAATGTATTCCCATTTATCTCGCACTTTGGAAAGTCGTTATAGTCAAGATGGTGTCTTGGCCAACATGTACAATTGATCTACAACATCATTGTCATTCATTAAATGTTTTCAACCAACCGCCGAAGTCTCCATGTGGGCCTTCCTAATCCAGATTCAGCTTCCCCGGTTGTTCGAGCGTAAAATATTCTTGTGTTTCTCAAAGCACGGAGCCACTAAGTTGGAATTGGTCAAGACAAAGGTGGTGTGCTTCACCAGAGAATGGCCGCCCATACATATCGTTGATTTCCTTCCGATCGTGTTTTTCCACTTAGTCTCCCTCGTGCCGCGATCGAGGAAGACCAATCGCTTAAGGTCGAACAAAGTCAACACAAAACTCAATTACCTCCTCATTTCCATAGCCCTTGGCGATGCTTCCTTCTGCCTAGCACGGTTACTTAACATATTTCTTTAATACTCCCATGAACCTCTCAAGGGGAACATATTGTGTAGAAATACAGACCGAGAACGGAAATCTCTTCGACTAGGTGAACCAGGAGGTGCGCCATAATATTGAAGAAGGATGGCGGAACACCAACTCAAACCGACAAGACATTGGATCACATCGCTCAGAACTGTGGTAGAACTTCCGGATTGATTACCTTCGAGAGATTGCATTGAGGAATGCACATAGCTTCACAATGGTTAATCGAACATTTTCCGCAGAGCCCCTCAAAGCAATCGGAAGCAATTGCGCTATAATCACGTGGCAGCCGTGAGACTTCCGGTTTTGGAACTTTTTCTCCGCCATGTTTATTATTCCCTTTATATTGGACGAGAATCCAGACGGACCTTCATACCGCTTCATGCATTCAAAAAGATGACCTTCTTCTTTGGTCGAGCGTAGCTGGCACGACCTTGAAACCATTCCGATGCCGGTCATCGTGGTCTTTCAAACGCTGCTGGTCCCGCCAGGCTTCCTTTGTATCATTTGTCTTCCCATACACGCCCAAGAAGCTTAGGAGGTTCACGCAAATATTCTTCGAACGCATCACGCCGATTGCAGAGCGGACATCTAGGACTTTCCAATATTCTAGCTCCTGCAATATAGATTTCTTCTTCCACATGGCTGCGTCTGCCAGCTCCCTTCGAACCGATTGTCCGCCAGACCCTTTCCAAAGATGACTTTCAAATCCTTGACCATATCAAATACTCAAGACTGTAGCGCTCCGCAGCTTCGCCGGTGATCTGCCTTGCCGCTGTAATGCTTGCCTTTCTTTCATCGATGAATTTTCGAAGAAATCGATGATGCCCAAGGTACACGCTCTTCTTACAATTTGGCAAATGTACACTTTCAGCCTCATGTAAGCAAGTATGCATGCATTGTATCCCTTATTTGACAGTCCCAAAGGTTACTAAGAGCAGGCCAATCGTTGATGGTTACGAAAAGCAACGCCAGAGGTCAAATTCTCTTGTTTGTGCTCATCCCACACACGGACACCACCCCACAGCTGTAAAAGTTCATCAACTAATGGCCTTAGGTACACATCGATGTCGCTGCCGGGTTGCTTCGACCTTGGATGAGCATTGGCATCATAATGAACTTCCGCTCATGCACAACCAAGGAGGAAGGTTGTAGATGCATAGAGTCACGGGCCAGTGCTATGGCTGGAGCTCGCTTCCCCAAAAGGATTCATGCCATCCGCATTTAGAGCAAATCTTATGTTCCTTGCGCCACCGCAAAATCTCCAACCATCTCGTCGATCTTTCTCCATTATGCTCCATCTGCGGTGTGTCTCAACTCCCCGTCCGACTTACGGTCCTCTTTGTGCCATCGCAACAACTTGGCATGCTCTTTGTTCATGAACAGACGCTTCAACCGTGGTATTATAGGAGCATACCACATCACCTTGGCGGAACCTCTTCCGGTTTTCGCCTCAACATCGCCACCGTGGTCATCGCCTCGATCTTATAACGCAATGCAAAGGCATACCGGCATTCATTCAAATTCTCGATTCATCATGGTAGAGGATGCAATGCTGATGCATGCATGTATCTTCGTAACCTCTAAACCTAGAGGGCGATAACCTTCTTTGCTTCAGACGCATCAAGGGCAACTCGTTATCCTTTGGAAACATATTCTTCAACATTTTCAGAAGTTTTCAAATGCCGAGTCAGCTACACCTGCCTCGCCTTCCATTTCAGAAATCCAGCAGCAGCCCAGCTTTTTCGCACCATCATCGCATCCGGGTACAGCTTTCTCAGGATCCTCTAACATGCGATCCAAATTCTCCTCTCCTTTCGGGCCATAGCCCTCCGCATCAAGAATGGTCCCACCAAGATCATCAACGGATCATCACGCGCTCTTCTTCACCTTCCCTTCACCTTCAAAGATCCTCCATGAAAGTATCACCGAAATGAGCAAGATAGCTTTCATCGATGAAATCATCCCTTCTTCATCTTCTTCCATTATAACCCCTCTTTCTCCATGCTTGGTCCAACAATTATAGCTTGGCATGAAACCCTTCAAGCAGATGCATGTGAACAACTCTTGAGGAAGAGTAACCTTCTCATTCTTACAGATAACACATGGACAGATAACAAAACCCCCGCTTGTTCGTGATTAGCCACTACGAGGAAATCTTTCAAACCCGTAGTGAACTCGCCGGAGAGTCGGTTACAGACATCCATTGCCGATTCATCTGCATTATTATAATATAAAATATATAATTAACCATCATGCATTTGTTATGAACTACACACATGCATATTGACACATCAAAGGTTCATCAAGTTGCTAACCGCGATCAAAGAGTGTGGCTCCAACACTTCATGTCATGTTTGTTTCATGCTCTTGGGGCATTTCATCAAACACCTTATGTGCATAAGAGGAACCAAAAGCAAACCTACACCCACTTGTGAAGAGAATGGCTCCAAATGGCTAAGTGTTGGCTGCTGGATGGGTATATATAGGGAGGGCTTTAGTCGCGTTGGCCCGGCAAACCGGACTAAAGGTGCCCGAAGGCCTTTAGTCGCGGTTGTCTCCGCCAACCGCGACTAAAGCCCTCACGCACCACCTGGCCACCGAGCGCCTGGCCTAGTTTTGGTCGCGTTCACCTCCGTAATCATGATTAAAGGTCCCATTAGTCGCGGTTCCTACAGCCATGACTTATGGGGCTGGACGGAAAGCCTGTTTTTCCACCAAGGCATGCCGCTTAATTTGCACATGCAGATGATCTACGCACTTTCAAGATCTTTGCGCACTCGACGAAGATCATCGTGTCTAAGCTCAAACATGGCTTTTGCTTGCCCTCTTGTAATTCTTTTTGTTTTAATTTTCCTCAGAAACACCACACGGGTTATCCATGTGATTCAAGAGTAACAAAGTTATAATATCATAGGTTGATACTCCATATTTTAGACGATTAATTAACAAGACATCACAATAAGAACCAGACGTTCAAGATATCATAGTAAGCACCAGATACCGAAAGCATTCGTTATATTGATAGATAAGTAGTAATAAGAGTTACAAAGAAAATACATGCTCTAAATCCAAGGGAGAAGCAAACCAGGAATCTTGAACATTCGGACACGCCTTGTGGAGAGTGAAAACTTGTATTCTTCCTTTTGCATGTCAATCTAGTGCGATGGAATTGGAATAATGCTCTCTTTGAGGCGGCAGTGATTAAGCATCATACAATATTGACTCTTTCTGATGTTCACCATTTCTTAGAAGTTGACATCCGTGTCACAACGCATTACATGTTTACTCTTAAACATGATCAGCAGCTCACGGTCGTTCAACACAACCATATCATTGAGCCATTGCACTGTTGAATCAAGTGGTGTTCTCTTTTTCTTTTTGCAAGAGGTTGAATAAAGTTGTCATGATACCTCCAGCGTTGACATGTCAATCCGCACTTGAAACTCCGTGACGAATCCTGCACGCCTGAGATCCATAGCGGTCAAGTTGAGACAAGCTGCCCCATAAAGCAAGTGTCATGTTCATGTCGAACAACTTTCTATGATGGCACAGCCGGTGGGATCGCGATCCACCGAATGACTCGGCTTCTATGTCGAACACAATAATATCTGTGTTGTGTCCCCCAATTTCATTGGCATCATAAGGACACCAGTGCAAACTGCCACGGTGATGCACTGATGGTGGACAACACGACTTAGAGCGCAATCCCATGAGTAACTGATGTTTTTGTTCCATGGATGGCGGTGAGAGTGTTTGTACTATGACGTTGATATGCCTCATCACATTGGATCCCACTGTGAGAACGTGCAAGCTGGATATATACGGCTGCCATGGTTCCGAGACCCAGAGCACCCTGTATTCTTGAGTTGGAAGGTGTTGGTTGAAACAAATTATGGTGTTTGTAGAGGACATGCTCCACATGTGGTTGGGGTAGGAGAGCATGTGTGTATAAGTGGGTTGCAGATGTTTAATTGGTGCAGCCAGAGATGACGGGAAGCAATCGAGGCGCCTATGAAAACAAATCTTGGAGTGGTGTTTGAAGCACCGGAGAAAGGCCAGAGTCGTTGTTTGGTGCCGCGGACTGAAGAGGACGAATTAGTGGGCAGCCCCCACCGCCCATAATGGGTAGCGAGGGCTGGAGCTGGTGGTGGTCGAACATGAATTTGGGCGTGATGTGGCAAAGGCATCATGATGTGCCGACGGCTCGGCAGCATCCGACGTCCTTGGACGGCAACTGGACGAGTGTCATGTTGGGGAACGTTGCAGAAAATTAAAAATTTTCCTACGATTTCACCAAGATCCATCTATGAGTTCATCTAAGCAACGAGTAACGGGAGAGAGTTTGCATCTACATACCACTTGTAGATCACGCGGAAGCTTGCAAGGTGATGATGGAGTCGCATCGACGTGATTCAATCACCGATGTCCAAGTGTTGAACGGATAGCACCTCCGCTCAACACACGACGGTACGGGAGACGCCTCCGCCTTGATCCAGCAAGGAGGAAGGAGAGGTTGAGGAAGACAGCTCCACCGCAGCACGACGGCGGCAGGATGGTGGAGAAGCAAGATCTCGGCTGTGGCTTCACGAGCACACAACGGAGGAGGAGAGGTGTTGGGGAGGGGAGGGCTGCGCCTTGGCTTGTGGTGCGGCTGCCCTCCCCTCACCCCTCTATTTATAGGGGGATGGGAGAATGGGGGCCGGCCCCTCTAGATCCATCTAGAGGGGGGGCGGCGGCCAAGGGGAGGGGGGACTTGCCCCCCAAGCAAGGGGGGGCCTCTAGGGTTCCCCCCTCAACCCTAGGCGCAAGGGCCCAAGGGAGGGGGTGCGCCCAGCCCACTAGGGGCTGGCTAACTCCCCATGCAGCCCAAGTGCCCCGAGAGGGGTGGCCTCCCGTGGACCTCCGAACCCTTCCTGGGCCCCAGACACACCAGACGCTCAAACTTTCCGGCCCTTTAACAACTTCCCATATATAAATCTTTACCTCCGACCCTTCCGAACTCCTCGTGACGTCCGGATCTCATTCGACTCAACAACATTCGTAGTCACATACTAGTCTTCCTAATAACCCTAGCGCCACCGAACCTTATGTGTAGACCCTACGGTTCGGGAGACACGCAGACATGACCGAGACGATTTCGGCAATAACCAACAGCGGGTCCGATACCCATGTTGGTTCTACATGCTCCTCGATGATTTCATCGGTTGAACCACGATGTCGAGGATTCGATCAAACCTCGATACAATTCCTTTGTCAATCGGACGCATTTGCCCGAGACTCGATCGCCGGTATCCCAATACCTTGTTCAGCCTCGCATCGCAAGTCACTTTACTCATATCAGAATGCATGATCCCTTGGCCAACACCGTGGTCACCTTGAGCTCATTATGATGATGCATTACCGAGTGGGCCCAGAGATACCTCTCCGCCATAACGGAGTGACAAATCCCAGCCTCGATCCGTGTCAACCCAATGATACTTTCGGAGATACCGTAATGCACCTTTATAGTCACCCAGCCACGCCAGACGCTTGATACACCCAAGGCACTCCTACGGTATCCGGGAGTTACATGATCTCATGGTCAAGGAAGAGATACTTGACATTGGCAAAGCTCTAGCAAACGAACTACACGATCTTTTATGCTATGTTTAGGATTGTCTTGTCCATCACATCATTCTCCTAATGATGTGATCCCGTTATCAACTACATCCAATGTCCATAGTCAGAAAACATGACTATCTGCTGATCACAACGAGCTAGTCAACTAGAGGCTCACTAGGGACATATTGGGGTCTAAGTATTCACACGGTATTACGATTTCCTGATAATACGCTTATAGCATGAATAAAGACAATTATCATGAACAATGAAATATAATAATACTTTTATTATTGCCTCTAGGGCATATTTCCAACAGTCTCCCACATGCACTAGAGTCACCAATCTAGTTACATTGTGATGAATCGAACACCCATAGAGTTCTCGTGTTGATCATGTTTTGCACGCGAGAGAGAGTTTAGTCAACGGATCCGCGACATTCAGATCCGTGTGCACTTTGTAAATCTCTATGTCTCCATCTTGAACATTTTCACGGATGGAGTTGAAACGCCGCTGATGTGCTCGGTCTTCTTGTGAAACCTGGCCTTGGCAAGGGCAATAGCTCCAGTGTTGTCACAGAAGAGTTTGATCGCCCCGACGCATTGGGTATGACTCCTAGGTCGGTGATGAACTCCTTCACCCAAATCGCTTCATGCGCTGCCTCCGAGGCTGCCATGTACTCGCTTCACACGAGATCCCGCCACGACGCTCGCTTGCAAATGCACCACCATCGCTTCCACCATTCAACATATACACGATCCGGTTTGTGACTTAGAGTCATCCACATCTGAGTCGGCTAGCGCCGACGTAACCTTTACGACGAGCTCTTCGCTCCTCCAGAACGAAACATGTCCTTCGTCCTTTTCGTACTTCAGATATTCTTGACCGTTGTCCAGTTGTTCCTTGCCGGATTACTTTGGTATCTTGCTACCAAACTTACGGCAAGGTTTACATCGGTCTGTACACAAAGATGGCATACATAATAGATCCTATGGCTGAAGCATAGGGATGACACTCATCTCTTCTTTATCTTTTGCCGTGGTCAAGAATCGAGCTGAGCTCAATCTCACACCTTGTAACATAAGCAAGAACCCCTCTTGACTGATCCATTTTGAACCTCTTCAAAATCTTATCAAGGTATGTGCTTTGTGAAGACCTATGAGGCGCCTCGATCTATCTCTATAGATCTTGATGCCTAATATATAAGCAGCTTCTCCAAGGTCCTTCATTGAAAAACACTTATTCAAGTAGGCCTTAATGTTGTCCGTAAGTTTTGTATCATTTCCCATCAAGAGTATGTCATCTACATATAATAGGAGAAATGCTACAGAGCTCCCACTCACTTTCTTGTAAACGCAGCTTCCCATAAGTCTCAAGATAAACCCAAACGCTTTGATCATCTCATCAAAGCGAATGTTCCAACTCCGAGATGCTTGCACCAGTCCATAAATGGATCGCTGAGCTTGCACACTTTGTTAGCATTCTCGAGGATCGACAAAACCTTCCGCTGCATCATATACAGCTCTTCCTTAAGATGTCCGTTAAGGAATGCCGCTTTGACGCCCATCCGCCATATCTCATAATCATAGTATGCGGAAATTGCTAACATGATTCGGACGGACTTCAGCTTCGCCACGGAGAGAATGTCTCGTCAGAGTCAATCCCTTGAACTTGTCGATAACCTTAGCGACAAGTCGAGCTTTATAGATGGTAACATTACCATCTCGCATTCCTTCCTTCTTCTTAAAAATCCATTTGTTTTCTATCGCCACGATCATCGGCAAGTTTGTCAAAGTCCATACTTTGTTTTCATACATGGATTCTATCTCGGATTTCATGGCTTCAAGCCATTTGTTGGAACTGGCCCGCCATCGCTTCTTCATAGTTCAAGGTTCACCGTTGTTCAACAACATGATCTCCGTGACAGGTTGCCGCATCACTGGTGCGGAACGTGTCCTTGTGGACCCACGGTTCAAGAGCAACTTGATCCAAGTACCTTGATCATCATCATTGTTTTCTCTTTCGCTTGGTGTGGGCATCACAGAACGGTTTCCTCGCTGCACCACTTTCCTGCTCGAGAGGTAGTACTTCATCGAAGTTCTACTTTCCTCCCACTTACTTCTTTCGAGAGAAA
>JAHHZJ010002889.1:0-37989 GCA_021437245.1 Aegilops speltoides | reverse complement strand
AACTATGCTACAGCACCCCAACATAAAAACAAAGCATATGACAACGAACTACAGGAGATGCTTAACAAAAGAGGAACACTGAGCTACGGCTAAATCACATCATAACATGTTCAAACAAGCATGGAGAAAGTGCTCAAAATATCAGGTTCACAGACTTAGTGAAAATACTAACATGGCAGGAATTAACATCAGGAAGGCATGTTTAGAGCAAGCAAACAACATGCTACAGGAACCTATAATAGCAAAGCAAGGCATGACATGATCCTACTCAAAGCATATTTCAATAGTCCCTTACTGACCATAAGCCAAAAAGGACTCTAAGAAATGATGGCACCCATGTAAACATAGCAAGTTTTATTACAGATTTCAGACTTAGTAAAATATCAGGACATGGCAAAAACAGATTCAACATGGCATGTTCGTGAGCTCGATGCACTCACTACAGAGCATCTCATGGCATGTCAAGGCAACCAACAGTAAGAAGACATGTTTATGAAGCTAAGCATGGCAAGAGCAAGGTCATAGCATACACGGATCAACTACAACGACCTCGTGAAAATTGAATCTCATGCAAACAATCTGTCAGGAAACATTTTCAAGCAACTTTGGAGCAAGAAATGAACATGTTCCAGCAGGCTAAAATTGCAAACAAGGGCATGAATGGATAGAGCATGACATGTATATCAAAACATGTTTATAGAGCATCTCCAGATTATGCATAGAATGATTACTAGAAGCATGTTAACATGGCATCAAAATATAACAGAATCTGTCAGGAAAAACAGCAACAGCAACTACCCTACGTTACAAGCTCAATGCACTCAGCACACAACTCACAAAAATACAAAGTCAACACCCCTGGAAAGATGGCATGACAAAGTCCAACATTCATGTAGAGCTCACACTCATAGGATGCACACATAAATCATGGCAAAAATGACAAAAGAGCTCGAACTGATAAGATTCTGGAACTAACGATCTGAAGCCTACTTCCAACAGCATTTCGGGCATCAAGATGAGCTCAAATGCAAATGATGCAATGGAATGAAATGATGTACTGTCGAGACGAACAATTTGACATATTATACGCCCAAAACGGAGCTACGGTTGCAGAGATGTGATGCGATGAAAATGCATGAAAATATACTTAAAAAGGACTTAGTGGAATTTCACCGGAAAGTCAACCCGGACGACGCGCACGGACGGAGGGATCCGGCGTTTCGGTGTTTAGATCGCGGACGGTGGATTCTCATCCACCTGCTCGGATCTGACCGAGCTAACTCCCATGGGGCGGGCGGCCCGGCGAAGCCGGGCGGCGCGATCCGGAGAAGGGAGTCATGGGCGGCGCGAACTTGCGGATCCGGCGGCGCGTGGCCGAAGGCGACTCGGCGGCGGGGTTGGCGCCGGGGAAGGCTGGGGCGCTGCGCTTGGCGCGAAAGTAAGGCGAGGACGCCGGGCGGAGGGGGGCTGGGCGGGCTGGCGCAGGGTGATGGCGCTGAGGCGCGACGCGGCGGAGAGAATGGGCGGCGCAAAAGGTGCGGACGGGCGAGGCGGCGGCGAGGGGCGCGCTGGTTGCCGACGGCGGCGGTCGCTGGCGCGCGGCATACGCGGCGCAAGAGCACGGCGGGGACGGCGACGCTGAGAGGCGCGCTGGGCGGCGGCGGCTGCGCGCTGAGCGCGGGTTGGGCTTGTCGCGTTCGGGCGGCGGCGGAGGAGAGAGAGGCCGGGTGGCGGGACACGGCAGGAGGCGACATGGGCGGCGGAGGCGGACGCGTCCGGCGGTCGGACGGTCCGCGAAAGCGCGACGAAAATTAGGTTTCGGATCCGGACGGACGGGAAGACTTATATATAGGTAGAGGGAGCTAGAGAGTCCAAATGAGGTGTGGTTTTCGCCACGCGATCGTGATCGAACGCATCGAGAGCATGGAGAGGAGTTTGTGGGTTTTAGGCCACTTTGAAGGGGTGTTGGGTTGCAACAAAGAGGACATTACGGTTACCTGTTAACTGCTGAGTACCAAACGACCTCCAAATGGCATTTAAACTTGACAGCGGTTCACCGTGTTATACCAAGGCCGCTGGCAAACCTCGGGCCATTCCGAGAAGGTTTAATACCCGCATACCTAAAAGAGGGAAGAAGGGAACACCGGAGGACATAGGAGTGCCGGATTGCAAAACGGACAACGGGAAAAGGCTTGATGCATGAGACGAACACGATGCAAAATGAAATGCACATGATGACATGATAAAATGCAAATGATGACGGGCAAAGACGGCGAATAATCATGGACACCGCGATCGGATCCGGGTGTTACAACACTCCACCACTATGAGAGGATCTCGCCCCGAGATCTAGGATGGCACCAAGGGAAAATGAAGAGGAAGAGAAGAGGTAAAACAAAGTTGCTTCTCCGACGAACGAGTGAAACCAAGAACCTTGAGAGGTTGAGCAATTTAAAAGAAAGGGTACAACAGAGAAGAACGAGATTGCAAACAATCCGCTTGAAAAGAGGAACAAGGAACATTACGAACTTGAAGGTTGCAAAGACATGAATCAAGAGTTTCATTTAACTAAAAGAATATGACCACCTCGGTATAACGAGATAGCCAAGGAACAAGAATGACAGAATTTTGGACAGCACTCCGTAGAAAAGAGAAGAAAACTTGATGAGATGAAAAGATATTGAAGAGATGATACAACACTCCAAGTTAATTGATAAGCATGAAGAACATGACTGCAATTCAAGATGATGATTGAAGAGCACAACATCACAATGCCTCCAAACAAAAAAGAATAGAAGATAGATCATTGAATAGAAGAATGGAGAAGAAAATGCCAACATGTGTCACCAACGGAAACAAATGATTGGATTGATATCAACAAGGAGACGAGAAACTTATTTCACCGGAGGACAAATGAAGAACTTAATCATTTATAAGCACCATAAATAGCAACAATCCTTAGGGAAAGCTTTAGGTGAAATATATCCCAAGATAACTCCAACAAAGGGATTTATGGATTTGAATACCTCATTCTTGACAACATATGAATCATGGAACATGAACTCAAATTATCAAGAATGACATAATACCACCTCAAAAGATAAGATAGAAGGAATTGCACTTTAGAATGCACGATAAGAATGCTTGAGCTCCTCAAAACAAAACATGTGTTAAGCACCATGTTTAATTTGAGTATAGCTTACGGATCATAACTTCGAGAGAAATCATGAAGAACAATTGAAGAATGAAAGAAATCCTTGACTTAACCACCATGTAGAGCCTCCATGAAGAACTCCGTAAAAAGAGGAGATGAAACAAATGAAACCGAGAATTTGATATGATGAACAACCTCCTAAAGAAGGAATTAATCACTTGATGAAACAAGAATAAGAATTATGTTATGCATATCCTTCACCAATTTAAATTGATGACAAGCAACGGATTTGTCATACTACTTATTCTCGAGAAAGGATTAAAAGAGATATATCAAAACTTGAGAAGGTCTTCAATCTAACCACCGTAGGATTGGAACAACAAATGAAATGATATGATGAACAAGGAAGAGAGATCTTGAAAGAACCACCGTAAGAATTGAAAATGAAAGTAGCAAAGGCACAATTCACCGGGAAGAATTGGAAAACGAATGAAGATACTTGAGGGTATTTAGATACAAATGAACGAGAGCTGATTAGAGAATACTTGAAAGATGCACCGGTATGATTTGGAGAACGAGAGCTGAAAGCTTGAATGAATAAAACTGAATTGATGGGCTTCAAAGAATGAAACTGAAAAGCCTCCTAAAATGCTCCGGATGGGTGAAAAAGATTCTCACAATCGAAAACAATTATGAGAGGATGGCAACAAGCTAGCACCATGAATCTTGAAGAGAATGGAGCAAGATTAAAGAGAAATCCTTCTTCGGTCTTCAAATGATGAGAAAGACACGAGAAACACCACCAAGAATTATTGAGGCACACCGAAAGAATCAAAAGCGAAGAGGTTGAGCCAACTATGAAAGAATTTGAAAGATCTTGGAGAAAAACATTTGACTGATGATAACTCATTCTTACGTCAAACTTGGAGAAGAATTTGTGATAGCTCTGGGAAAACAGAAGAGTCAGGTAAGATCCTGGGAAAAGACCTGTGGGTTAGGGCCCACGCAAAAGAAAAAACACCGTTGAGAAGATTTAAAAGAGATATAGCACCTGGTTGAATTAAATGGCTTGAATGAGATAACAATCACGAAATATCTTGAAGGGATTTAGAATGGAAACACAAGTCTTAGAAATAACTTGAGCACTCCGGAATAACAAATAGCGAGAAGTAGAATGATAATGAGGTGCACCGGTATGAAAAAGCATTTGAAACGAGAAAAGGGATATGATGAATATCGAAAGCTTGAATTAAATCCACCGAAGTAGAAACAACAATGCAGGATGATGAACTTGAAAGCTCGTGAGCATCTTCACGAGGGATCACCGGATAAGAACATTGATTGAAAAGAATGAAGAGACTTCCCATGAATAAATGGATACTTGATTAAGAAATATGTGTCCTTGAAGAAAAAGGGTGGGAGGGCGGGAAAACAAAGGCAACTTGGGACGGATGAAACAGACACCGTTGAAAAACTTAGATTTGATCTCGCGAATGTTGAAATGATCAGATCCACTTGAAGAGAAGCACACCGGTTGGAAAAGAATTAACATGACAATCTCGATTGTCGAGAAGGATTGGTATTCACATCGGAGTATGAGAACAGCATTTCAGAAAGGTATGGAACCAACACTTGACATTGAAGCAACTCGAATACCACAATTAAAACAAAACAAAGGATTGGCTTGTAGAATAAGCCGAACAAACATATGATAGAGATTTCGTCCAAGTTTTCGTGGTGGGCCTACACGGGCTCAATCAGACAGCACCATCATGTACAAGGTAGTGCACATGACATACGGTGTCCCCGAGTCGGCATAGCCAAGGACTCTTTAAGACACAACGAGACCACTGTGAAACCAACCGTGAATAGGCGGACCACTAGACGTCGAACCCCAATTTCATATCATACATCCGCCGGAAAGATATCCTAAGAGCTACTTGAATTCCCACCTATGAAACTCCCGAACTTTCCTGTTATGCAATCAGGTGTTGGGGATACAGGAGCAATATATATCTCACCCAAACTAACAATCCCTACATCCAAACAGATCCATCCTTCAACACATAACCAAGAAACCTTCGAAATCGCCTCACCTCAACCTTCAAAAGCATCCATTATACAAGTCATGGCAATACCCCGCACTCACCTCAAGATCAAGTTAGCGGGTTATCTCACCAACAACGCATAAAAGAGATTTTCGATGTCGGCGCATTTAAACTCAGTATTCCAGAACTGCAACGATAAAATTATGACGACAACACCCTGGAGCTCAACTCCCCGACACCGCCACAACCCCTAAATGTCGAGGCACCAAGACAATGTTGTCATCATAAAACCATCGAACGATCCCAAGATACCCAAGATCCTAAAAAAAATTTTAGTGAAATTTGAGAAGAGAAGAGTCAAACTCTACGTCAGGATACCTCACCGAAGGTCAAGGGACCGGGAGTAAAAAG
Organism: Aegilops speltoides; assembly: GCA_021437245.1. Classification (NCBI taxonomy): domain Eukaryota; kingdom Viridiplantae; phylum Streptophyta; class Magnoliopsida; order Poales; family Poaceae; genus Aegilops; species Aegilops speltoides. Next base: position 32,376 of record JAHHZJ010002889.1, on the reverse strand, counting down.
AATTCCTAACTCTCCGATATATATAATCCTAATTGACTCAAAACATTTTTTCTAGACACAACTCGCCACTAAAAACGATCAAGCAAAGGGGGGGCTCCTAAGGTCGGGATGGCTCGATTACCAACTTGTATCGCCTCGACGCGCTATATATCTCCCACGGTCGGCACCGACTTAGAGGCATAACCGCATTGAAAGCAATGTCGCAAGTGAGGTAATCTTCACACAACCCATTTAATACATAAGGAAAGAGATACATAGTTGGCTTACAATGCCACTTCACACAATTACATGAATAAAGCATTACATCATCCAGATACAATCAAGGTCCCACTACGGAACCAAAATAAAAGAAGAACCCCAAATGCATAAAGGTCCACGATCGACCCTAACTGGCTCCACTACTGATCAACTAGAACGAAACAACACAAAGGGCAAGATCTTCATCGAGCTCCTCCTTGAGCTTAGATGCGCCACCGCCGGGCAACATAGGCACCGCAAACTGGTTTTGAAGTATCCGTGAGTCACGAGGACTCAGCAATCTCACACCCGCGAGATCAAGACTATTTAAGCTTATGGGTAAGGTAAAGGCATGAGGTGGAGCTGCAGCAGTTTACTAGCATATACGGAGGCTAACATACGCAAATGAGAGCGAGAAGAGAAGGCAAAGCACGGTCGACAAAAGTATGATCAAGAAGTGATCCTATAGCAACCCAACGCCAAGCATAACTCCAACATCAGTGTTCACTTCCGGACTCACGGAAAGAGACCATCACGGTAACACACGGTTGATGTATTTTAATTAAGGTCAACTTCAGTTTTCTACAACCGACATTAACAAATTCCCATCTGCCACATAAATCATGCACGGCTCGAAAGTTTATACCTGCAGGGTGTCCTAACTTAGCCCATGACAAGCTCTCGCGATCATCGGCGAATAGACCTTCACCAGAGACACTCCGATCAGGCTCGATATCCCGGACATCAAGACATTTCGACAATGGTAAAACAAGACCAGCAAGACCGCCTGATGCGCCGACAATCCCGATAGGAGCTGCACATATCTCGCTCTCGTGGCAACACCGGATGAGACAGAGCACGAGTAAAACCAGCCTCGAAGTTGCCACGAGGTGGCTCCCGCAGCGGCTCTTTGGTTCGACCAACACTTAGACAAGCACCGCCCGGGGGCTGAATAAAGATGACCTCGAGAGAGCGACTCCCAAGGGAAAAGATAGGTGGTGGTGAGGCAAATGGTAAAAGGCAATGTTGGGCCTTGCTGGACAAGTTTTATTCAAAGCGAACCGTCAGGGGGTCCCATAAATCACCCGACCGCAAGGGACGCAAAATCCGGGAACATAACACCGGTATGACGGAAACTAGGGCGGCAAGAGGAACAAAAACACTGCATAAGGCCGAGCCTTCCACCCTTTACCAAATATATAGATGCATTAATAATATATAAGAGATATTGTGATATCCCAACATAAACCCTGTCCACCATGGAGAAATCTTCAACTTCACCGCAACTAGCAACGCTTATAAGAGGGGCTGAGCAAAGCAGTAACATAGCCAAACAACGGTTTGTATAGGAAAAGGTGTCAAAGGTTAAGGGTTTGACATGGCAATTTGGGAGGCTGACAAGCAAATGGTAGGCATCGAGCATTGGCATAGCAAAAGAGCGAGCAAACTAGCATAGCAAATATAGTAGTGATTTCGAGGGTATGGTCATCTTGCATGCAAGGTTCTCAGAGTTGTCAAGGCTTGATCCTCGAGGCTTCTCAACAGGTTCCTCATTCACGCACTTCGCCTCCGGCTCTACCCAAAGCAAGAACACAAGCAACGGAGCCACAATCAAACAAGGAACAATGCACAAGCAATATGATGCAATACATGACATGCGATGCGAGATGTGATATGCAATGCATATGTATGTCGGAAGGAAAATGATGAACTGGCATCAACTTGGCAAACCAAGTATGCCGCTGAAAGATGAGATGATTTCGTTGAAATCGATATAAAGATCACCGAATCGGATGCACGGTTTGCAAAATGACAAGCAAAACAAGAATGACGCAAATCATGGCTTAACAGCCCGATGCTACTTAGCACGCAACACAAAACTATGCTACAGCACCCCAACATAAAAACAAAGCATATGACAACGAACTACAGGAGATGCTTAACAAAAGAGGAACACTGAGCTACGGCTAAATCACATCATAACATGTTCAAACAAGCATGGAGAAAGTGCTCAAAATATCAGGTTCATGACTTAGTGAAAATACTAACATGGCAGGAATTAACATCAGAAGGCATGTTTAGAGCAAGCAAACAACATGCTACAGGAACCTATAATAGCAAAGCAAGGCATGACATGATCCTACTCAAAGCATATTTCAATAGTCCCTTATGACCATAAGCCAAAAAGGACTCTAAGAAATGATGGCACCCATGTAAACATAGCAAGTTTTATTACAGATTTCAGACTTAGTAAAATATCAGGACATGGCAAAAACAGATTCAACATGGCATGTTCGTGAGCTCGATGCACTCACTACAGAGCATCTCATGGCATGTCAAGGCAACCAACAGTAAGAAGACATGTTTATGAAGCTAAGCATGGCAAGAGCAAGGTCATAGCATACACGGATCAACTACAACGACCTCGTGAAAATTGAATCTCATGCAAACAATCTGTCAGGAAACATTTTCAAGCAACTTTGGAGCAAGAAATGAACATGTTCCAGCAGGCTAAAATTGCAAACAAGGGCATGAATGGATAGAGCATGACATGTATATCAAAACATGTTTATAGAGCATCTCCAGATTATGCATAGAATGATTACTAGAAGCATGTTAACATGGCATCAAAATATAACAGAATCTGTCAGAAAACAAAGAACAAAGAACTACCCTACGCTACAAGCTCAATGCACTCAGCACACAACTCACAAAAATACAAAGTCAACACCCCTGAAAGATGGCATGACAAAGTCCAACATTCATGTAGAGCTCACACTCATAGGATGCACACATAAATCATGGCAAAATGACAAAAGAGCTCGAATCGATAAGATTCTCGAACTAACGATCTGAAGCCTACTTCCAACAGCATTTCGGCATCAAGATGAGCTCAAATGCAATGATGTACTGCCGAGACGAACAATTTGACATATTATACGCCCAAAACGGAGCTACGGGTGCGCAGAGATGTGATGCGATGAAAATGCATGAAAATATACGCAGAAAAAGGACTTAGTGGAATTTCACCTCCGGGAAAGTCAACCCGGGACGACGCGGTACCGGGACGGAGGGATCCGGGCGGCTCGGGTGTGTTTGGATCGCGGGACGGGTGGATCTCATCCACCCGTCCGGATCTGACCGGAGCTAACTCCGGCGAGGGGCGGGCGGTTCGGCGAAGCCGGGCGGCGCGATCCGGAGAAGGAGCTGCGGGCGGCGCGAATCTTGCGGATCCGGGCGGCGCTGGTTGAAGGCGACCGCGGCGGGTTCGGCGCTGGGGAAGGCTGGGCGGCGCTGGCGCTGGGCGCGAAAAGGCGGAGGACGCCGGCGGCGCGGGCCGGGCGGGCTGCTGCTGGCGGGATGCAGGCAGGCGGCGACGCTGGGCCGGAGAGCGGCGGCGCAAAGCGGTGCGGACCTGGCGTAGGCGGCGGCGTAGGGCGCGCTGGTTGCCGACGGCGGGCGGTCGCCGGGCGAGGGCGCCGCGGGCGAAGGCCGCGGAGCACGGGCGGGCGAAAGGGCACGCGGGGCGCGCGCGGCGGCGGCGGCGGGCGCTGCGGGCCGGGGTTGGGCCCGCGCCGGGCGGGCAAGGAGGAGAGAGAGGCGTGGCGGGACACGTGGCAGGAGGCGACATGGGCGGCGGAGCGGACGCGTCCAAGCGGGTCGGACGTGTTCCGGGCGAAGCGCGACGAAATTAGGTTTCGGATCCGGACGGACGGGAAGACTTATATATAGGTAGAGGGAGCTAGGAGAGTCCAAATGAGGTGGAGCCGCCACGCGATCGTGATCGAACGCATCGAGAGCATGGAGAGGAGTTTGGTGGGTTTGGGCCACTTTGAAGGGGTGTTGGGTTGCAACAAAGAGGACATTACTTACCTTGCTAACTGCTGAGTACCAAACGACCTCCAAATGGCACGAACTTGACAGCGGTTCACCGGTGTTATACCAAGGTCGCTGGCAAACCTCGGCCATTCCGAGAAGGTTTAATACCCGCACACGAAAAGAGGGAAGAAGGGAACACCGGAGGACATAGGAGTGCCGGATTGCAAAACGGACAACGGGGAAAAGGCTCGGATGCATGAGACGAACACGTATGCAAAATGAAATGCACATGATGACATGATAAAATGCAAATGATGACGTGGCAAAGACGGCGAATAACTGGCGGACACCTGGCGCATCGGATCCGGGGTGTTACACAGCAGGCCTTGCGCCGCTACCATAGCCGCAAGGTCAAAGCCAGGAGTCTCGAGGAAGGCGACCTTGTTCTTCGGCGTGTTCAGTCCGCCAAGAATTCCAACAAGTTGATGCCGGGGAAGGCCTTATCGGGTGAGACAAGTCACGAGGCCCGGCCGCTCGCCGAGACCAAGAAGGCTTACCGTGAGCAATTCCTGGAATATAGAGCATCTTCGCAAGTTTCACCCATAGGCGCGGTTGCCGGATCCGCCCCGGAACCACCTTTGTACAAAGCTTTGTTGCTTGCATGTAACCCTTTGTACAAAGCCGGGCGCAGACCCTCTGCATCAATAAAGTTTCGTGTTTTGGCGCCAGCTTGCCTTTTTCCCATGCTTTTGCTATTTGCATGTGTTATTTGGCATCTTTTGTGCGACACATATCCGTCAACAATAGCACGCCGAAGGCCATATACTTGTTTTCCTTTTTCCCTTTCCTTGCATCTTAAGCAGAAGAACGCTCTCAAGACAAGTTTGCCGGGGAAGGAAATGGAGGATGAACCAAGTGCTGTTCAAGAAAGAGAAGCTTGCCGAGAACGCATGTATCACGTAAAGCTGTTATCGAATTTGAGCAGTTCAAAATTTTAAATTTTAAGTTGCCTTCCTTGAACAACCACACTTTGTATGGAAAACTCAGCGCGGAGGAACTCTACCCGTGGATAGCCGCACTTTATCTTGTTTTCGAGCACGCCAACGATTTAAGTGAGCTGCGACAAGTATCGCGCCTTGTTTCGCTGAGTCCGCCAAAAAGAAGTCGAAAGCAGGCTATACTAGTCATGCAAGGTTGCTTGCCGGTAAGACCTTGGCCAGCCGCTGCTTCGAAGTTCAAAGATCAGTCATGCAAGGACCCTTGCCGCAAGTTCCCTAGAAGCATAGGGTTGAAGCATACAAAGTTGAGGATCGCAACAAGGGAGATAACATCGCATCAATTGATCAAAATAAAGATAATATCTTACAAGGAATAACTTGTCGCGATGACTAATGAGTTCATAACACCCTATGCAGCGACAAAAAGAGATGAAGATAAAGGAGGCCTAGTCTACGCGGTCGCCCTCAACCCTGGAGATCTTGTTCACTTTAGCAATGATGTGGGCAACCTGCTCCTTCAGAGCCTCCATGTTCGCGTCGGCCGGCAAGCTGCGAAGAACGTTGGTGAGGTTTATGCCGGATTGCGGTATACGATCTTCGCCAAGACACGCCCATGGTTCCTGCGGCACACCGGCGAAGTCTCTCGGCGAAGGCGCGCGATCTTCTTCCGCAGATTTGCAAGGGCCGCGCGATCCTCAAGAAGAGGTCGAGCTTACGCCGGAGCGAGATTTGATCCGGGAGTAGATGAGATGCTCCAGCCTCAATGCCAAAGAGCTCCTGGTCAATGTCGGACGACAAGATACTGTCCTCGGTCCATACCTCGACGGCACGGAAGTGCTCGGCTGCTTTGTTGGCGCTTGTCCACTGCTGTTCGCCATTGCGGAGCTCCTCCTTCAACTTGGTCTCCCGATCCCGGCGGCGCTGCGTTTAGTCCTCAGCCGCAGACTTTCACCTCAAGATCCTCGATGGAGTCCTTGGCGGCCTTCAACTCGTCGCCTTTGCTTGGAAAGACGCACCTGAGTTCCGAAGCTGGTGGGCGCCCTTCAAGGCTTCGCGTTGAGCGCTGGAGACCTTCTCCACGCCGCCTTCAAGAACTCCTCCACCGCGCGACCTTGGCGGCAAGCTCCTCCTGGCGGTCTCACGGCTGCGGCGGCGCTTCGCCTTCTTCAGTTCCCGCCAAGGGTTTGTTCTCGAGCGGCAAGGTCTTCCTCGTGGGAGTCGAGGTTGACCTTCCGCTGACGAGTTCTCTCTTCGCCGACAGCCCACTCGCGAGCCGTTGCTGCTCTTCGCCTCGCCTTCTCAAGAACCACTCTTCATACTCCCCGCGAAGTCGCCGCTTTCTCCGCTACCTCGGAGAGCAGCCTGGTTGGCGGGCGCTTGAGCTCCGCCAAGACGCTTCTCCATGTCTCGGCGGCCTTGGCGGCGAGGGCCTCCCGAAGCGAAGCCACCGCCTCTGCTCAGGTAAGGGCCCAGAGCTGGTGAAGCAGCCTTCCTCCGCCCGCTGCCCGCGCCTGCCCCTCGACGATCTTTTTCGGCTCAAGGAGGCAAGGACCTCCCATCAAAGGCCTCGCCCGTGATCGACAATGATCAAGGCGAATTTGAGAAGATGAAGATCTCTTGATACTTACTCCTGTCCTCCTCGCCGCCTTCGCCAGGCAGAAGTCATACTCCACCGGGGCGCGCCGGGCGAGGAGCGGGAGGCGGCGACTCCGGGCGCTGGCGGTCTCGGCGCAGCTTGGCTTCCCGAAGCTTGTGCCGCCCGCAAGCTGGTTGTTGCCGGGGCTCAAGGCCGCCTGGCCGCCACCTTGGCGGAGGCGCTCAATGGAGAACGCCTTAGGGCTTGCCTGGGCGGGAGGTCTCCGACGACGCAGGAGAGGTCGCTGGCCAGAAGATCCGTGGACTCGCCGCAAGATCCTCGGGGCTCTGGCCCTCCTCCTCCTCCGGCTGGCTGGACCTGGAACCCAGCGCCTGCGCTGCTCCCTTTCTCCGGGCGCTCGCCTCCGCCGGCTCGCTTCCTCCGTGGCGCTGCTTGCCTGCTCGCCGCGATTCCGGGATCCTGAGTGCCTCAGAGGGGACCCTCGCGAGTAGCGCTGAGGAAGTTGCAGCAGTCTGCAGATCTCCGCCTCCGCTTGGCAGGACTCATCCGCAGCCTCCGCTTCATCGAGAATATCCAAAATCCCCGCCGCGCGCTGCGCGGCCTTTCAGCCCGAGAAGCTATGTATGCAAGCTCTTGGTCGGTGGTGTCCCGCCAGATGTTCTTGATGTCATCTCTTGTTCTTCGCCACCTCAAGGTTGTCGAAGAAGCTGAGGATGACCGACGGATCGGGCGCAATCCACCTGCGTCCACGCCAGGCGTAATCACACGCTGGCATCATGGCGCAAAGACGATCCCGAGCTGTGGCTGCTGCAGAGGGCACCACCCCTTCGGGAGGTCTCAACCACTGGATGGGCCGGGTCATATTTAAAGAGTTCCGACCATCCCCTTCAGCTCCAAACCGCGGAAGTTGAAGTTCAGCCCGGGCGCAGCCTCATTATATCCCCCGCGCCGCAGACTCAGTGCCGGCCTTTTCCGCCTTGGAGAGGGTGATGCGGAGGCGGAGGAAATCTGGCGCCACCTTCGCGACGGACAGCTTTGTCGTCAAGACGAAGAATCCGGATGAGGGCTTACATTGAGCTTGACGTCGTCTCGGATCCAGCTCGCTTCCCCCCGCCAAGCGACGATAGGAGTTGCGCGGGCGCGGTGAAGGCTGCGGCTCGCCTTCAACGATTCAAAGACCAGCCAAAGACGCCACTCTTCCCACTTGCCGCGAGCCCCCTGCAAGCACGAATTCTTCGGTGCGCACGGAAAACCCAAGAAATTCCTCCGAGAGGGAGCGCCGCCTCCGCCTAGGAGTGAAGAAATGCCTAAACAGCGCCACGCTGATGAATTATATAGTTTTCGTGACATGTAAGCGAAACCGCCATGGTAAGGATGGCGCTGGGGTGAAGTCGAGAAGATGGAAGCCGAGGTGCATGACGCCACGTAAGAATTCAGAATAAGGAGGGCAAAGACCGCAGCGGGAAGAAGGTCATGAAGAAATAGTACCCGCCAGTAGTCAGTCCTGGTGGCGCCGGATGAGCTCGGGTCCGAGGATGCGCCTTTGGTCTTCTTGGCCTGCAACAGTAATATTTGTTCCAGAGTTCCCAAGACGCTGAGCCGCGGCGTAGAAGACGACGCCTCGCTCAGCAGAAGAGGGCGAAGCCACTACCGCCTCAGATTTATCCTTTCTTGGTCTTCTCCGCCTTCCCTTCCCGGCTTCGGGCCATGGCGAGGCGGCGAGGGAAGGAGGACGAAGAGTCCGACGGCGCCGCAGACGCAAGAGACGGCGGAGGAGATGCGGAGGCGAGCGCAAAGGGATCTCTCGAGGAGGAAGAAGATGCAATGAGAGCGAAGAGAGGGAACCGCCTCGCTTCTCCGCTTATGGGGAAGTGGGGCGCCCGCTTTTCCCATTAAAGAACGTGGCACGCCCCATCCCACGACGCCGCAATCGGCGCGTGGTTGGCGGGGAGGCGCAGAGGCGAAGTGGATTCGACGCTGCCAGGCCGCTGCAGCCGGCAGATCGCTTTTGGGCCTCGCCCAACAGCACTGCACCGTGTGTGGCCCAGTCCGGGCTCCCGCTTGGCAGATTAAGGTAGGGGTACCTCAGTACTCCAACTTGTGCACGGCAGCTTGCAGCCTCCTGCCGCAGTGGTTTACCACGCCACGCCAAGACCTTCCCGCCCATATCAAGCCATTCAAGAACAAAGTATACAAGACAAAGATCGAGACCCGCAAGCGGAGCTTGCCGGGAAGGCCGCTCCAGTGCTCAAGGTTACATCACCACGCAAGGCCCCGCAAGAAGAGCTCGCCAGGAGACTAGAAGATTACATCATAGAAGACATGCCTCGGGCGCTTATATGCTGCCTGCGAGGGCCCGGGAGCGACAAGTTACAGAGCCCGGCAAGCTCCTGGCCCGGCAAGGTCAAGACCCCGGAAGGTGCTTGCCGGGAGAGTTGCGCCAGGTGCTCGCCGGCCCACCATCAGCCCACGCCGCCTGGGCCTTCCAGGGCGCAGGCGGATGGTGCAGCCCGGGGACACGGTGGCACTTCACTTGGTGGATCCATCGCCATGGCAGACGGAGACGCAAGGGCGGAGCTTTAGTCGACGGCGACGGGCATTAAATGCCCTTGTCCCCATCACAAAGTAGGTAGCGACCATCGCTCTCACATCGTAGCTTCACCGTTCCCGCACTATTCCAACTACCACCTCTTTACATTTTTACCCTTTCTCCCACGCTATACTGCCTATGACCCTTTGCACTATAAAAGGAGGCCCATGCACAACGTGAGGGGGGTTCGATTGAAAAGCTTCACAACTCTCGCCGTAGCTGCCATCGTAGCTCTTCAAGCCCCGAGCTCAATACAAACCAAGGCAGAGTAGGGTTTAACGCGGCCCACCGCGTCTTAACTCTGGGTAAAGACCGCCGCTGCTCGCCTGATCCGGCTTTCTCCTGGCTCCCTCCGCCTGCATCAAGATGCATAAGGGGCCCCTGCCCCATAGGTGTTCGGCGGCGATTCTCCCCGACACCCAAAGACGACTTCGGGTTCTTGTGTCACAGAGGGGATTGAAGCCAACCCCGACAAGATTAAAGCCATTGAGCAGATCAAGTCTGCTTAAGTCAAGGATGTCGAAGGCTTGCAGTGTTGTGTGGCCGCCTCAAGAGGTTCATTTCGAATTGTAGAACGCGCCTACCTTTCTTCAAAATCTTGAAGAAGGCAGGCCCCATGAAGTGGACTCCGAAGCGAGGCAGCGCGCAGGATTTGAAACGGTACTTGTCCTCCACCCCAATACTTGTCGCGCTTAGACCACGTGAGAAGTTGTTGCAGACCTAGCGGCAACCAACCAGTGTGGTTAGTGCTGCTAGTAGCGAGAGGAGTCCGACGAGGAGGCTACACCACCGCAAGCGAGTCCAAGAACAAGCAGGGGGCTGCTCCGCAAGCCTCGCCCCGACAAGGACAACTCGCAGCAGAATGTGATGAGGTGCGAAGAGGATAGTGCAGCCCAAAGGTATTTTGTAAGTTCCTTCCTGTGGGGCTAGATCAAGATACTCCGTGTGCAAAGTTGCTGCCGCCTCATGGCCTCAGAAAGCTGCGCCATTACTTCCAAGCACACGAGATAACAGTGGTCACTGCTTCATCAAGAGGATATTGCACAACCCGTAAGCAACAGCAGGATCGCTGAGTGGGCACCGGAGCTGTCGAGCTTTGGACTCAAGTTTGAAAGTACTTCAACCATACAGAGCCGAGCTTTGGCAGAATCTATAGCAGAGTGGACCCCAACGCCCATGAAGAAGTCCAAGAAACAAGTACACCTGCATAAGAAGCGACAAGTGAATGGGTAATGTACTTTGATGGTGCCTTCGCAGTAAGGCGCCGTGCTTGCAGTGGTACTCATCGCTACCCACCGGAGAGCACCTCAAGTATGTTATCCAGATGCACTTCCTAAGGGAGCAAGCGACAAACAACACCGCTGAATATGAAGGTTTGCTCACGGCCTCTGTGGATTGCGGGCCAACTTGGGATCGTGAAGTTGATTAAAGGGAGATTCTCGCTGGTGGTCCGCAAGTTAACAAGAGCTATCAGAGCCCTTTGATGGAAGCTTATGTCGATGAAGTGAGGAAGCTTGAGGAGCGCTGAAGGTTTGCGATGGAGCACGCCCCGAGAGCTCGTAATGAGATCGCAGATGGCCTTTCAAAGTGTGCTTCATGAAGTTACTGTGGAACCAGGGACCTTCTTGCTCAGCCGACTCAACCATCCGCCACGCCCATCAATTGGGCAGTCCAAGAAGAGAAAGTTGGTCTCCGGCGACATTTGTCAAGGGGTCTCCCCGAGGCCGCCGCCAAGGTCCCCAAGATCAACGACTGTAACGCCGAGGAACAGCTTGTTCCCGCAGATCCTCTGATCTGCAGACAGCTGAAGCAAGTGTTCCCGGCTAAGCTCGCCGCGGCGAAGCTTGCCGGGAACTTCCAGCCCGGCAGAGCCGGGTTTCTGCAGAGATGCCGAGGTTCCCGCAGAGCCCTCATGCCTTTAGTCCTGCTGCTGAGCCCCAAGCCCGCATGGGCGAAAGCAGACGTCTGCTTTTTGCAAACCGAGAACTTCCCGACGCACCCGTAAGAAATAGAGAAAATAACCAGACAATAAGTATGTACCAACAGGATAACGAGCTGTATGTAAGAAGGCTCAATGGTGTCGATCAAGTGCATCTCCAGGAAGATGGATGGCTGCTGGCGTAAATACACGGAGGCATATGCGCCACCACATTGGCAAGAAGAGCGCTTTGTCGAAGGCTTTCCGCAAGGGTTCTTTTGGCAAGAAGCCTCCAAGATGCAATCGCACTAGTAACCAAGTGTGAAGCGCATGGCCCATGCAAAAGATTCATCACCAGCCAAGCTTCCAAACAATCCCTTTGTCCTCGCCCTTCTCGGTCCGGGGGCTCGATATCTCGCCCTTCCCCGTGTTGCCGGAGGCTTTGAGTACTTGTACGTAGTAATCGACAAGTTCACAAAGTGGCCAAGTGGAGCCAGGAGAAAGGTGACAAGACAATCAGCGGTCAAGTTCTTCAGTCGATTGTGTGCCGCTTCGATCCCTAACAGATTATCACCGATAACGTACATAATCCACTAGTCGCACCTTCATGCAAGACGCCCAAGACCTTGGCGCTAAGGTCTGCTTCGCTGCTCACCCGAGGAGCAACGGTCAAGCCGGAGAGGGCCATCGCTGGCGCTGCGCGCGACTCAAGACAAGAACTTTCGGCAGTGGCGCAGAAAAGGAAGAAATTGATAGAGGAGCTACCGCGGCTCTTTGGTCAATCGTAACGACACCAAATCGAGCCACCGGCGCACACCTTTTGCTCTAGTCTATGGAGCAGAGGCAGTTATCCCCACGGAACTCAGATACGGATCTCCTCGAGTGCTCGCTATGATGAGCTCGAGCAAGAGCAATCGCGACAAGATGATGCATTGCTCCTGAGGAGGGACGCCTCTGTTGTCAGACGAGCTGCTCGATACCAAAGAGCCTTGCGCCGCTACCATAGCCGCAAGGTCAAAGCCAGAGTCTCGAGGAAGGCGATTTTGTTCTTCGCGTGTTCAGTCCGCCAAGAATTCCAAACAAGTTGACGCCGGGGAAGGCCCTTATCGGTGAGACAAGTCACGAGGCCCGGGCCGTCCGGCCGAGACCAAGAAGGCTTACCGTGAGCAATTCCTCGAATATAGAGCATCTTCGCAAGTTTCACCCATAAGGCGCTTGTTGTTGATCCGCCCGCAACCACCTTTTGTACAAAGCTTTGCCGCTGTTGCATGTAACCTTTGTACAAAGCCGCGCAGAATTTCTGCATCAAGAAGTTTCGTGTTTTGCCGCTTGCCTTTTCCCATGCTTTTTTGCTATTTGCATGTGTTATTTGGCATCTTTTTAGCGTATACACATATCCGTCAACAATAGCACGCCGAAGGCCATATACTTGTTTTCCTTTTTCCTTTCCTTGCATCTTAAGCAGAAGAACGCTCTCAAGCACAAGTTTGCCGGGGAAGGAAATGGAGGATGAACCAAGTGCTGTTCAAGAAAGAGAAGCTTGCCGGAGAACGCATGATCACGTAAAGCTAAGTTATCGAATTTGAGCAGTTCAAAATTTTAAATTTTAAGTTGCCTTCCTTGAACAACCACACTTTGTATGGAAAACTCAGCGCTGGAGGAACTCACCCGTGGATAGCCGCACTTTATCTTGTTTTCGAGCACGCCAACGATTTAAGTGAGCTGCATAAGTATCGCGCCTTTTGTTTCGCTGAGTCCGGCCAAGCAAGTTGAGTGCGTTATACTAGTCGCTGCAAGGTTGCTTGCCGTAAGACCTTGGCCAGCCGGCCTGCTTCGAAGTTCAAAGATTCAGGCCATGCAAGGACCCCTTGCCGCAAGTTCCCTAGAAGCGAGGGGTTGAAGCATACAAAGTTGAGGATCGTAACAAGGAGATAACACCGCATCTATTGATCAAAATAAAGATAATATCTCATAAGGAATAACTTGTCGCGATGACTAATGAGTTCATAACACCCTATGCAGCGACAAAAAGAGATGAAGATAAAGGAGGCCTAGTTCACGCGGGTCGCCTCCACCCCGGAGATCTTGTTCACTTTAGCAATGATGTGGGCAACCTACTCCTTCAGAGCCTCCATGTTCGCTGGCCGGCCGCAAGCTGCGAAGAAGGTTGGTGAGGTTTATGCCGGATTATGTATACGATCTTCGCCAAGACACGCCCATAGTTCCCTGCACAGCCGGGCGAGTCTCCTCGGCGAAGCTGCGCGGGATCTTCTTCCGCAGATTTGCAAGGCCGGCGAGATCCCTCAAGAAGAGGCTGAGCTTGGCGCCAGGAGCGTAGATTTGATCCGGGAGTAGATGAGATGCTCCAGCCTCAGCCACAAGAGCTCCTGGTCAATGTCGGACGACAAGATACCAAGTCCTCGGTCCATACTCGACGGCACGGTGGAAGTGCTCGCTTTGTTGGCGCTTGTCCACTAAGGTTCGCCATTGCGGAGCTCCTCCTTCAACTTGGTCTCCCGATCCCGGCAAGGCGCAAGCGAGTCCTCAACAGACTTTCACCTCAAGATCCTCGATGGAGTCCTTGGCGGCTCTTCAACTCGCCGCCTTTGCTTGGAAAGACGCACCTGAGTTCCGAGTTGGTGGGCGCCCTTCGCCCCGTGTTGAGCGCGGGCGACTTTCTCCACGCCGCTTTCAAGAACTCCTCCAGCTGCGCGACCTTGGCGGCAAGCTCCTTGGCGGGTCTCCGCTGGCAGCCGGGGCGGCTTGCCTTCAGCGCTTCGCCAAGGGTTTGTTCTCGAGCGGCAAGGTCTTCCTCGTGGAGTCGAGGTTGACCTTCCGCTGACGAGTTCTCCTCTCGCCGGACAGCTCCACCTCGGCGAGCCGTTGCGCTTCGCCTCGCCTTTCCAAAGAACCACTCTTCATACTCCCCGGCGAAGTCGCCTTCTCCACACTCGCGGAGAGCAGCCTGGTTGGCGCGCTGAGCTCCGCCAAGACGCTTCTCCATCTCCTCGGCGGCTTGGCGGCGAGGGCCTCCCAGAAGCGAAGCCACCGCCTGCCTGCAGAAGGGCCAGGAGCTGGTGAAGCAGCCTTTCCTCCTCGGGCCTGCTGCCCCCGCCGCCCCTCGACGATCTTTCAAGCCATGGAGGCAAGGACCCCCATCAAAGGCCTCGCCCCATGGAGCTCATGACGAAGAACCCCACGGCACTGGATGAAGACGCCATGGGGGCTTTGTAGTAGCCGGGCTGTTCTCCGGCGGAGGGATCGGGCGATCGGGCAGAAGACTTTGATGCTCCCGCCGCCTCGGCTGGCGGTGCGGTCGCCGCCCCTCTTCTCGCCAGCTGGCCCGCAGCCGGAGCGGTCTCGGCAAGATGGCCCGGCGGCTCCCGGCTGTCTCGCAAATGGGCGCCATGCCGCCATTCTGGCGCGCCTCCTCCTCAACAATGACGACTTCCGCTTCCACCGCTCGGGGAGGAGGATCTAGAAGAAGAAGAAAAGCAAAAGAAGTTCAAGCAAATATCCAATCTTCGCCACGCATGCGGCGGCCTCTTCAGCCCGAGAAGCTATGTATGCAAGCTCTGGTCGGTGGTGTCCCGCAGAGAGCCTTGATGTCATCTTGTTCTTCGCCACCTCCTCAAGGTTGTCGGGAAGCCGAGGATGATCGACGGATCGGGCGCAATCCACCTGCGTCCACGCCAGCGCTAATCACACGCTGGCATCATGGCGCAAAGACGATCCCGAAGCAGGCTCAAGGCTGCAGGGGCACCACTCCCGGGAGGTCTCGAACCACCGGATGGGCCGGTCATATTTAAAGAGTTCCCGACCATCCCCTTCAGCCCAGCCGGGAAGTTGAAGTTCAGCCCGGGCGCAGCCTCATTATATCCCCCGCGCCGCCGCATCTCTGTGCCGGCCTTTTCCTGTCTTGGAGAGGGCGATGCGGCGGCGGAGGAAATCGCGCTACCACCGCGACGGACAGCTTTGCTGCGTCAAGACGAAGAACTGGATGAGGGCGACATTGAGCTTGACGCCGTCCGATCCAGCTCGCCCAGCCCTCGCCAAGACGATAGGAGTTAGCGCGGGCGCGTGAAGTGCTGCGCTCGCCTCAACGATCCAGAACACCAACAAGACGCCACTTTTCCCACTTGCCGCCATGAGCCTCCGGCAAGCACGACTTCTTCTGTGCAGATAGAAAACCCAAGAAATTCCTCCCGAGAGGGAGCGCCGCCTCGCCTAGGAGTGAAGAAATGCCTAAACAGCGCCACGCTTGATGAATTTTATATAGTTTTCGCACATGTAGCGAAACCGCCATGGTAAGGATGGCGCTGGGGGTGAAGTCGAGAAGATGGAAGCCGAGGTGTGCATGACGCCACGCAAGAATTCAGAATAAGGAGGGCAAAGACCGCAGTGGAAGAAGGTCATGCGAAGAAATAGTACCCGCCAGGGTAGTTGTCCTGGTGGCGGCCGGATGAGCTCTGGTCCGAGGATGCGCTTTGGTCTTCTTGCCCGTAAGGTAATATTTGTTCCAGAGTTCTCGCACGCTGAGCCGCGGGCAGAAGACGACGCTCGCTCGCAAGCAGGCGAGCTTTGCCGCCGCTCAGATTTATCCTTTCTGGTCTTCTCCGCCTTCCCTTCCCGTCTTCCGGCCATGGCGGAGGCGGCGAGGGAAGGAGGACGAAGAGTCCGACAGCGCCGCAGACGCAAGAGACGGCGGAGGAGATGCGGAGGCGAGCAAAGGGGATCTCTCGGAGGAGGAAGAAGATGCAATGAGAGCTAAGAGAGGGAACCGCCTCGCTTCCTCCGCTTATGGGGAAGTGGGGCCCGCATTTTCCCATTAAAGAACGTGGGCACGCCCCATCCCACGACGCCGCAATCGACGCTGCACAAGCATGGGGAGGCGGCAAAGGCGAGTGGATTCACGCTAGTGGGTCGCTGGTGCCTGCAGATTGCTTTGGGCCTGGCCCAACAGCGCCGGCACCGTGCAGGTGGCCCAGTTCGGGGCCGGTATTGCAAGGTAGGGGTACTTCAGCACACCAACTTCGGCACGGCTGCAAGCAGTTTCCCTAGGCTTACCACGTCCGGCCGAGGCCTTCCCGCTCCATGACAAGCCACGCAAGACAAAGTATGCAAGATGAAGATCGGTGGCCGTGCAAGCGTAGCTTGCCGGGAAGGCCATTCCGTGCCTCAAGATTACATCGCCACACAAGGCCTCCCGCAAGAAGAGCTTCGCCAGGAGACTAGAAGATTACATCATAGAAGACACGCCGCGCTTATATGCCCCATTTTGCTGAGGGCCTGTGGAGCGATTAGTTACAGAGCTTACGCAAGCTCCCTGCCCTAAGAAGTCAAGACCCGGCAGGTGCTTGCCGGAGAGTTGCGCTTGCAAAGCCCGCGCCCAGTTCATCAGCCCATGCTGCCGCCTCGGGCCTTTTCCCAGGGCGGTATGATGGTCAGGCAGCAGTGGGGGACACGGTGGCACTTCACGGTGGTGGATCCATCGCCGCGTGCGCACGGGAGACGGCAAGGGAGCTTTTGGGTCGACGGCGACGGGGTATTAAATGCCCTTGTCCCCATCATTAAGTAGGTAGCACCATCGCTCGCACACCGTAGCTTCACCGTTCCTCGCACTATTCCAACTACCAACTTTTTACATTTTTACCCTTTCTCCTACGCTGGCACTGCCGCGACCCCTTTGCACTATAAAAGGAGGCCCATGCACAACGTGGAGGGGGTTCCACCGAAAAAGCTTACAACTCTCGCCGTGTAGTCAAGCATCGTAGCCTTTCAAGCTCCCGAGCTCAATACAAACCAAGGCAGGAGTAGGGTTTTACGCGCCCACCGCGCCCACCGCGTCCTAACCTCGGTAAAGATCGCCCCATAGCTGTCGCCGACTCGCTTCAGATGAGAATTCTCTTCCGCGCCAGTCGCGCCAGCGCCGCTCGCGCCGCAGCTGG
Source organism: Aegilops speltoides (assembly GCA_021437245.1). Lineage (NCBI taxonomy): Eukaryota > Viridiplantae > Streptophyta > Magnoliopsida > Poales > Poaceae > Aegilops > Aegilops speltoides. Next base: position 15,269 of record JAHHZJ010002889.1, on the reverse strand, counting down.
GCTGCCAGACACACAGCATAAGGGCCTTGTCCCCATTTCAGGTGCCTGCTGAGACGGCCGTGGCGTGCGATTCGCTGGGATGTTTGGGCCCGGACGCTCCATCTCAGCATTCCAATCCTGCCTGCCATGCTTTCATCGCAGCGTTGTGTCGCAGTCTCGCGCTGCAGAAACTTCCGAAGCCGACACAGTGTTAGCTTGACCATTCGTCTCATGCTTCATGAGTTGCATGGATGGCCAGTGCAGCCTGGGGACTTTGCACTGACGGGCAGGATTCCATGCTGGCAGCAGGCGGGAGGCGACGCGGCATTACAAATGCCCTTGTCCCCACCGTCAAAGTGCAGGTAGCCACCACACGCTCATGCATCGTAGCTTCATCGCTCCCGATCGCTCATGAATGAAGAGTCGCATTTATCAGAGCTTGATCGCTCCTCGCACCGGCCAAAGTAGTTGGAACAAGGCGGAACAAGAAGCTACAAAGGCATGAACAAGGGTCGCCACTACTACTTTGACAAAGGGGGACAAGGGCATTTAATGCCCGCCGCCGAATTCAAAAGCTCCCGCCTTGCGCGCTCCGCTCGCCACGGGCGATGGATCCACCACCGTGTCCCCAGTCGCGACAGCCCATCCGCCACGCTACCGGAAAGGCCCTGTGGCGCACGCCAGGCCGATGAGCCGAGCCGCGCACACAACAGAACTCCCCGGCAAGCACCTTGCCGGGTTTGATTTTGCCGGCCCGGAGCTTGCTTAAGCTCAGAATTTGTCGCCTCCGGACCCTCGCCGACGCATAGCGCCGAGGCGGTCTTCTATGATGTAATCTTTCAGTCTCCGGCGAAGCTCTTTCTTGCCGTGGCCTGGTGTGAGCGATGTAATCTTGAGCCCGAACGACTCTTCCCGCAAGCTCGCTTGTCGGGCCTCGATCTTCTTGCCTTGCATACTTTGTCTTCGAATGGCTTGTCATGGAGCGTGAAGGCTCCGCGAAAGCACGCGGTAAATCCCGCCGGAAGCCGTGAATCGCCCGCAGACGAAGTTGGGGTACCGAGGTACCCTTACCTTAGTACACCGACCAGAGCTTCCCCTGCCTGGGCCACACGGTGCCGAAGCGCTGCTGGCCAGCCCAAAACAGGCATCGGCACACGCGCTCACGGGCGCTACCGAATCCACTTCCGCCGCCAGATCCTCCTGTATAACAGCACGCTAGGCCGATTGGCGGCATCGTGGGAGATGTGGGCGGGTGCAGTAGCTTTAAGGCATCCACCGCTCAGGATCGTGGTGCAGGCGAGGTCACTTCACCCGCCGCCTGCCCCGCCACCACGCCGCCCTCATGCATGGGGGTCGGGCGGCAAGGTGGGAGACCGAGCCGCCACGGCGATGGCGAGAATGGGCTCCCCGCCTCCCGCCTCCTCCTCCGATTGGCTTCAGGGCGGTTGAGCTCTCACCTCGCCTTTAAAAGGGGTGGAAGGGAGCACAATAGTCTCACACTTTCTCTTCCCCTTCGCCTTCAGCCTTCCGCTCTTCTTTCCGCCATGGAAGGAGGAAATCCTGGTTCTTCGACTTGGCAGCGAGGGTCGCCTAGGCAGCGACTTTTCCTATTCACACTGGCTGCAGGCGGAGCTGCCACGAGGGGGGAGAGGGAGAGGGCGAGGCCGCGACGAGGCCGAGGGCGTGGTCGAGGCGGTCGGGGGAGGGGTGGTCGTGGCGATGCCTCTCTGCCGCCTCCGCTGCTGCCTTTCTCGAGGCGTCCATACCGAGACGATCCCCGGGAGTTCTTTCATCAAGCTGCGCCGAAGCCTGCCGACGCCTCGCCTGCCGGGCTGCTGCTCATGCAGCTGGATGGAGCCGGATCCGCCCGAGGTGATGGAGTTAGCGATGAGGGGCTGGGATCAGCACTCGAGTGAGTGTCAGGTCCCCAGCCCCGGCGTGATGTACTTCGACCGAGGGTGGAAGACGTCACCAGATCCACAGCTTGATCAGCGGGGTTTACCTCCATTTCATTTAATGGAGGGCGACCTCTCGCCACAAGGTCTTCGGGACTCCGGATCCGGGCGAGATGTTGTGGACAGCTCTCCGAGAAGCGTAAGGTCCCTCCTCGAGCGAGAGGACGAGGGAGGGAGCGACACATGGACGACGGGGGATGGCGGGTCCAACTAGGCGCCGGACGCTGCTCACAAGGCCACCGGGCGACCCCCATCATCCGGCCTGCCTTCGAACTCCCCTGCCGCCTCCTTGGGCTCAACCGGCGAGGGAGGCTGGGAAGAGGAAGAGGGTGGCGCAAGGTCACTATGTCTGAGTACGAGGGCGAGGAGCCCTCGAGAGCGTGGCCGACGCCCCACCACCCCTGCCTTCAAGCTCTCCTCGGGCCTCCTGCCTCCGCCAAGCCCCCGCCGGCCCTCGGAAGTTCTTCTTTGTCTTCCCGCGCCTAGAGATCTCCTAGGCGCCTGTTTCTTCCCGCAAGCTTTGCCGGGCCTCTTGACCTACCTCCTAACTCCCCAACAGAGAAACAGAGAGGGATTACGGCATCTTATCTTTCAATTTGTAAGCCTTCGGCCTTAGCTGCATTTAAAACTTGTAACTCTCTCTATCATGTTTTTCATCCTCTATGGACTTGTACTAAACTAGGATGTTTTTAATGAAAAGAGGGAAAGCTTGTCGGACCGAGTCTTTTACTTGACTTCGCGGCCTTGTATGTTCCCATCCCCAAGCCTCGGGAGCTTGCCGGGCGCTGAACACACTTGCCGAAGCGGAACATCAAGAGTTCCCGGCGGTGTTGCGCTTCCGAAGCAACCTTGCCGGGCCGTTGCAGCGCAGACGTGTGTTTGTTGAGCGGACTCGAAATCAAACCAAGGGCGCGACACTTGTCGCAGCTCACTTAAATCGTTGAGCGTGCTCGAAAACGAAGCAAGGGCGCGACACTTGTCGCAGCTCGCTTAAATCGTTGAGCGTGCTCGAAAACGAAGCAAGGGCGCAACTAGGCCACGACTTGGTTCCTCCTCGCACGGGTTTTACAAGACACGCTCGTTCAAAGACGCAGCCCCGCTTTCCCCGGTCCATGAGAGGATGCATGACGAGGGATGAAAAACTTATCTGATATCGCAGTCCTCAGAACTCGCTTGCCGAGATGAATCTCAAGATTGCAGCCCTCGCAACTCCGTCTTGCCGAAGGAATCTTGGTACTGCAGCCACTGCAATTTCGCCCGCCAAAATCCAGGTGCTAGTGTTTCTTCGGTTTCTCCTGTTGCTGTAATTTCAGCCATGAAAATAGCTGAAATAAGTCTGCAATGCTTCATTATTTACATGTATATGTATATAAACCTTTTTATGCGATTTTGCAATACGATGTCGCGGCTCTTGCCCTTCAGATGTTTATACTCTACGCTCTAGGGAACTTGCTGGCATTTAACACGCTTGCTGAAAAGTGACATCGCAGAAATGGCTGTCGGCGGTGTTAAGCTTCCAGAAGCAACTTTTGCCGCCACTTGCAACAAGACTTGTGTTCGCTGAGCGGACTCGAAACAAACCAAGGGTGCAATCGGGCCACGACCTGCTCCTCCGCTACAAGTTTTCATACACAAGGGCATCTCACGAGGGCTTGTGTTGCAGTACACCCTTTGTGCGCTTTACCCCACGCTCTAGGGAAACTTGCCGCAAAGTGCCCTTGCCGCCGAAATACGCCGAAAGTGCTGAACTCAAGCAGCCTCGCTAGCTAAGGTCTTACCGCAAGCAACCTTGCCGCTGCTAGTCGCAACGCACTTGTGTTTGTTGAGCGGACTCGAAACAAACCAAGGGCGCGACACTTGTCGCAGCTCACTTAAATTGTTGAGCGTGCTCGAAAACGGCTAAGGGCGCTGACACTTGTCGCAGCTCACTTAAATCGCTGAGCGCTGTTCTAAACAAGATAAGGTGCGGCTATCCACGCGCAGGTTCCTCCGCTGCATAGGTATTATGCATAAAGGACGAAAAGCACGAGGAACATAATATAAAAAAGCATGGAACTAAGGAGTGCTCGCACAAAAGCTCTCTACGACTTAGCTTTTCTATTTCTTGTTTCTCGCGACTTGCCGGTGGAGCTCGATGGCGCTGGCCCTCGACGGCAAGCGCACAGCGGCCCGGGAGGTGTGCTGTTTTAACGAGCACCGAGCTGTCCTTGCCGGAGCACTTGCCGGATGGAGTCGATGGCGCTGCCTCGACGGCAGCAAGAGCAGCCCGGAAGATGCGCTGTTTTAACGAAAGCACCGTAGCTGTCCTTGCCGGAGCACTTGCCGTGGAGCTCGGCGGCACGCCTCGACGGGCAGCGCAGCGCCCGGAAGATGCGCTTGCCGGAACGAAAGCACTCAGAGCTGTCTCCGGCTTGGACTTGGCCTTCACCGAGGGGAGCGGGGCGAAGCGGTGCAAGGAGCGGATATGCCTTGACTCCTAACAGCCAGCTAGGAGGAGCAGGGTCTCGCTTCGCACCTTCGCTGTTTCGCAGCACGACGGTGGTCCGGAGCATCCCGCGAGCCCCGTGTGTAATTTCTGCCCAAGATGCGGATACCACCTCCTGTGGTATGGCGCCGCTGGGTTGTCGGTGCCGAGATGGACGCGAATGTCCACGGAGACCGAGGCGCGGGTCATCCGCTCTTGTCTTGATTCGTGGCCCCGCGAGTGTCTCGCCGGGCGGCCACCTTCCGACGGCGTTTCCCCGCCCCACCGCGGCTCCGTGGCGCGGATGAGACGCAGACGGGCTGCAACCCCGGCTCTTCCTCTTCGGGCCATGGCGCAATTGTTGATGAAGCCGCCGGATGAAACCGGAGAGGTTGATGAAGAACGCGCCACACTGAACGCCGGATCAGGTCCGCACAACTCGACGCTTTTACCGGGCGCCGCTAAAGATGTCGGGAGATTCTTCGCTCACAGAACACCTATGGTGCCGGGGCCCTTGTCTGCGGCGGGTACGAGGGCGAGGGAGCACAAGAGAGCGACGAGGCGCAGCACGCCAAGCGGATTTTACCCAGTCCGAGCTCTCCGAGAGATAAAACCCCACGCTTCCACCTCGCCGGTGCCCCTACCGGCGCGCGCCAAAGATGTCGGGCATTCTCTCGCCCAATCACCTATGGGGCCGGGCCCTTGTCTGCGGGCGGCACGAGGGCGGAGGGAGCACAGAGAGCAGATCGAGAGGCAGCACGCCGGGCGGATTTTACCCAGCTTCGAGCTCTCCGAGAGATAAAACTCCTACCGCTGCTTTGTGTTGGTATTGAGCCTGGAGCTTGAAGAGCTACCGCTGCGGGCAGCTACACCGAGCGAGAGTTGTCAAGGGTTGAACCCCTTCTACGCATGCATGGGCCTCCCTTTTATAGTCGGAAGGGGGCACCAACAGGTGGCAGCCAGAGAGAAAGGGATAAAATGTAAAAGAGGTGGTAGTTGGAACAAATATGGGAGCAGTGAAGCTACAAAGGCATGAACAAGGGTCGCCACCTACTTTGACAAGGGGGACAAGGGCATTTAATGCCTGCCGCCGACGAATCCCAAAAGCTCCCCCTCCCTTGCGTCTCCGCTCGCCACGGCGCGATGGATCCACCACCGTGAAGTGCCACCGTGTCCCCAGTGCTGCACACCCATCCGCCACGCATCCTCGAAAGGCCCTGTGGCACGCCAGGCCGATGAGTCGAGCGCCGCACACAGCGTGAACTCTCCCTGCAAGCACCTTGCCGGGTCTTCGACCTTGCCGGGCCCGGAGCTTGCCGGCTCAGAACTTGTCGCCTCCTCGGATTCCGCCGACGCATATAGCGCCGAGGCGGTTCTATGATGTAATCTTCAGTCTCTCCCGGCGAGCTCTTCTTGCCGTGGCCTTGTGTGAGCGATGTAATCTTGAGCTCGAACGGCAGCCTCCGCAAGCTCGCTGCCGGGCCTCGATCTTCTCGCCTTGCATACTTTGTCTTCGAATGGCTTGTCATGGAGCGGGTGGTATCTCGGGCGAAAGCACGCGGTAAATCTCGCCGGGAAGCTGCAACGCTGCAGACGAAGTTGGGGTACCGAGGTACCTCTCTTAGTACACCGCCAAAGATGTTTGGGAGAATCTGCCCGCCACGAACACCTATGGGGCCGGGGCCCTTGTCTCAGGCGGCACGAGGGCGAGGGAGCACAGAGAGCGACGAGATGCAGCACGCTGGGCGTGTCTTTACCAGTGTTCGGGCCGCAGGGACGCCAGAAACCCTACTCCCGCCTTTGGTTTGTATTGAGCCTGGAGCTTGAAGAGCTGAGCAGAGCAGCTACACCGAAGCGAGAGTTGTGAAGCTTTTCCAGAATCGAACCCCCTCCACATGCCAGTATGGGCCTCCTTTATAGTGCAAAGGGGTTACCGACAAAGCCAACGAGGAGAAAGGGGTAAAAATGTAAAAGAGGTGGTAGTTGAATAGTGCGAACAAAGAAGCTACAAAGCAGCGAACAAGGGTCGCTACCTACTTGGACAAGGGGGGACAAGGGCATTTAATGCCCGCCGCCGACCCCAAAAGCTCCCCGCCTCATGCCTGGCCTCCGCCACGGCGATGGATCCACCATCGCGAAGTGCCGCCGTGTCCCCAGTTGCACAGCCATCCGCCACGCTACCGAAAGGCCCTGTGGCGACGCTGGGGTCGATGAGCCGGAGCGCGGCACACACAGAACTCTCCCGCAAGCACCTTGCCGGTCTTTGACCTTGCCGGCCCGGAGCTTGCCGGCTCAGAACTTGTCGCCTCGGATCCTCGCCGACGCATATAGCGCCGAGGCGTGTCTTCTATGATGTAATCTTCTAGTCTCCCTGGCGAGCTCTTCTTGCCAGGGCCTTGTGTGAGCGATGTAATCTTGAGCCTGGAACGGCCTTCCCGGCAAGCTCTGCTTGCCGGGGCCTCGATCTTCTGTCTTGCATACTTTGTCTTCGAATGGCTTGTCATGGAGCAGGCAATTCCGCGAGCACGCGGTAAATCCCGCCGGGAAGCGCTGCAATCGCTCAGGCACGAGTTGGGGTACCGAGGTACCCTACCTTAGTACACCGACAGAGCCCCCGGCCGGGCCACACGGTGCCGAAAGCGCTGTTGGGCCAGCCCAAAACAAAGGCACGGCACACGCCGCCCGCGGCGCGCGAATCCACTTCCGCCTCAGATCCTCCTCGTAACAAAGACGCTACGATTATACAAGGCATGGAGATGATGGGCGGGCGCGGCAGTCTTTAAGGCATCCACCGCCTGGTGATCGTGGTGCAGGGCGAGGTCACTTCACCTGGCCGCCTGCCCCGCCGCCACGCGCCCTCATGCATGGGGGTCGGGCGGCGGAGGTGGGAGACCGAGCCGCCACTGCGAAGATGGCGAGTCGCCTCCGCCTCCTCCGCCTCCTTGCTTCCCGATTGGCCTAGCAGGGCGGTTGAGCTCCCACCGCCCTTTAAAAGGGGTGGAAGGGGCACAATAGTCTCACACTTTCTCTTCCCCTTCGCCTTCAGCTTCCGCTCTTCTTTCTTCGCCATGGAAGGAGTAAATCCTGGTTCTTCGATGGCAGCGAGGGTCGCCCAGTAGCGAGACTTCTCCTATTCACGCCTGGCGGGCGAGCCGCCACGAGGGGGAGAGGGAGAGGGCGAGGTCATGGACGAGGCCGAGGGCGTGGTCGAGGCGGTCGGGGGAGGCGGTCGTGGCGATGTGCCTCCCCATCGCCTCCGCCACTCTTTTCTCGAGGCGGTCCATACCGAGACGATCCCCGGGAGTTCTTTCATCGCCGCGCCAAGCGCTTGCCGACGCCGGGCTGCCGGCCCGTCATGAAGCGCGATGGAGCCGGATCCGCCGAGGTGATGGAGTTAGCATGAGGGGTCAGGGGATCAGCGGCACTCTAGTGAGTGTCGGGTCCCCAGCCCCGGGCGTGATGTACTTCGACCGAGGGTGGAAGACGCTCGCCTGTGATCCACAGCTTGACGGCGGGTTTATCCTCCATTTCGTTAATGGAGGGCGACCTTCTCGCCGGCCAAGGTCTTCGGGACTCCGGATCCGGCGAGATGTCAGTGGACAGCCCTCCGAGAGGAAGGTCCTCCCTCGAGCGAGAGTGACGAGGAGGGGAGCGACGCGGGCGACGAGGGGATGGCGGTCCGACTAGGCGCCGGACGCCGCCACTAAGGCCACCGGCGACTCCCATCATCCGGGGTCGCCAAACTCGAACTCCCCGGGCCGCCTCCTTGGGCGGCCGGGCGAGGAGGCTGGAAGAGGAAGAGGGTGGCGGTAAGGTCATTATGTCGAGTACGAGGGCGAGGAGCTCCTCGAGAGCGTGCCGACGCCCCACCACCCCGCCTTCAGCTCTCGCCCGGCCGCCTGCTCCGCCAAGCTCCTAGCCGGCCCCCGGAAGTTCTCTTGGTGTCTTCTGCCTCCAGAGCTCTCCTAGGCGCCTTTGCTCTTCCCGCAAGCTGCTTTGCCGGGCCTCTTTGACCTACTCTCCCGAACTCCTAACAGAGAAATAGGAGAGGGATTACTTGCATCTTATCTTTCAATTTGTAAGCCTTCGGCCTTAGCTGCATTTAAAACTTGTAATCCTCTCTATCATGTTTTTCATCCTCTATGGACTTGTACTAAACTAGGATGTTTTAATGAAAAGAGGGAAAGCTTGTTGACCGAAGTCTTTTACTTGACTTCGGCCTTTGTATGTTCCTATCCTCGCGCCTCGGGAGCTTGCCGACGCCATAACACACTTGGCTTGAAAAGCGAACATCGCATTTTTCCCACCGGCGGTGTTTGCTTCCGCAAGCAACCTTGCCGCCTGCGAAATGCAGCGATTTGTGTTTGTTGAGCGGACTCAAACAAACCAGGGCGCGACACTTGTCGCAGCTCACTTAAATCGCTGAGCGTGCTCGGAAACGAAGCAAGGGCGCTACACTTGTCGCAGCCGCTTAAATCGCTGTGAGTGTTTCAAACGGGCAAAGGCGCTAATCGGGCCACGACTTGGTTCCTCCGCAAGACGGTTTTACAAGACACGCTGCTCAAAGACGCAGCCCCGCTTTTCCCGTCCATGAGAGGATGCATGACGAGGGATGAAAACTTATCTCGATATCGCAGCTCCCAAAGAACTCGCTTGCCGAGATGAATCTCAAGATCGCAGAGCCCCGAACTCGCTTGCCGGAAGGAATCTTATACTGCGAGTCCTCGCAATTCGCTCCGCCAAATCCAGTGCCGGTGTTCTTCTTCGTTTCTCCTTGTTGCTGTAATTTCAGCCATGAAAACAAATGAAATAAGTCTGCAATGCCTTTCATTATTTACATGTATATGTATATAAATCCTTTTTATGCGACTTTTGCAATACGATGTCGCGGCCTTGCCCTTCAGTATGTTTATACTTCACGCTTAGGGAACTTGCCGGCGCAACACGCTTGCCGAAAAGTGGACATCAAGAACATCTGGCGTGTTGCTTCCAAGAAGCAACCTTGTCGGGCCAGGGCCAACAAGACTTGTGTTCGCTGAGCGGACTCGAAACAAACCAAGGGCGAATCGGGCCACGAATCCGGCTCCTCCGCAGCACAAGTTTCATACGGCGGGCATCTCACCAGGCTTGCTGCGCTACACCCTTTTGAGCGCTTTTACCCCACGCTTCTAGGGAAACTTGCCGCAAGTGCCCTTGCCGCGAGCGCCGAAAGTGCTGAACTCGGCAGCAGCTCGGTCATTAAGTCTTACCGCAAGCAACCTTGCTGCTGCTAGTCGCGAACGCACTTGTGTTTGCTGAGCGGACTCGAAACAAACCAAGGCGCGACACTTGTCGCAGCTCACTTAAATTGTTGAGCGCGTTCTCGAAAACGAAGCAAGGGCGCTGACACTTGTCGCAGCTCACTTAAATCGCTGAGTGTGCTCGGAAACAAGATAAAAGTGCGGCTATCCACGGCAGGTTCCTCCGCTGCGATGTGTATTGCGCATAAAGGACTAAAGCACGAGGAACATAATATAAAAAGCATGGAACTAAGGGGTTTCGCACAAAAGCTCGGTACGACTTAGCTTTTCTATTTTTGTTTCCTCGACTTGCCGGAGCTCGATGGCGCTGGCTCGACGGCACAGCAGCAGCCCGGGAGGTGTGCTTGCCGGAACGAGCATCGAGCTGTCCTTGCCGGAGCACTTGCCGCCGGAGCTCGATGGCTGGCTCCCTCGACGGCAGCCGTTAGCGCCCGGAAGATGCGCTGTTTTAACGAAACACCGAGCTGTCCTTGCCGGAGCACTTGCCGGTGGAGCTCGATGGCGCTGCCCTCGACGGCAGCCGCAGCGCCCGAAGATGCGCTTGCCGGAACGAGCACCGTGAGCTGTCCCGCCGGATTTGGGTTTCAACGAGAGGAGCGGGCGAAGCGGTGCGAGGAGCGGATATGCTTGGACTCCTACAGCAAGCAGAGGAGCAGTGGTCCTGCCCCGGCAGCTTCGCTTTTGCTCGTGGCACAGACGGTGGTCCGGAGCATCCCGCGAGCCTCCGTGTAGCCTTGCCTCAAAGAAGCGGATACCACCTCCCGTGGTACGCATACGCCGGGTTGTTGTGTGCCGAGATGGACGCTGGCGCGTCCACGGAGACCGAGGCGCGGTCATCCGCCCTGCCCTGATTCGTGGCGCCATGAAAGTGTCTCTCGCCGGTGACCACCTTTTCCGACGGGCGTTCTCCGCCCCACCGCTGGCTCCGGGTGCGGGCTGATGAGACGCAGACGGATCGCATCCTCCGAAGTTTTCTCTTCGGGGCCATGGCGCAATTGTCGGCGAAGCTGCTGGCGAAAATGGAGAGGTTGATGAAGAACGCGCCTGGGCGGAACGCCGGATCAGGTCCGCACAACCTCGATCCATTCCCTTGCCGCGCATTGACCAGATTGTTGACTCCATCGCCGGATGTGAGCTACTCGCTTTTGATGCATACATACCAAGTTATCACCGATCTTTATGGCCAAAGAGGATGAAGAGAAGATCGTGATTTATCACCCATGTGGCACTTATTGCTTCATACGATGCCATTTGGATCAAGAATGCGGATCAACATTTGCAAGGGTAGTGTATACTGCTTTTATTGAGCCACAGATCCACGTAAATGTAGAGGCTATATGGATGATATCGTGGTGAAGAGCAAGAGCAAGGATACGCTGATTCAAGATTTGGAAGAGAAGTTTCAGTAACCTCGCGCAAGATACAGCTTTAAGTTGAACCCCGAGAAGTGCGATTTGGAGTTCCCTCCGCAAACTTCTCTTGGTTCTTTGTGTCACAGAGGGGGATTGAAGCCAACCCCACAAGATTAAAGCCATTGAGCAGATCAAGTCTGCTAGCGAGTCAAGGATGTCGGGCTTGTGGTGTTGTGTGGCCACCCTCGCAGAGGTTCATTTCAAATTGCAGAACGCCGCCTCTACCTTTCTTCAAAATCTTGAAGAAGGCAGCCCCATGAAGTGGACTCCGAAGCAAGAGGCAGCAACGCAGATTTGAACGTACTTGTCCTCCACCCCAATACTTGTCGCACTTAGACCACAGAGAAGTTGTTGTCAGTACTCCAGCGGCAACCAACCAGGTGGTTAGTGCTATGCTAGTAGCGAGAGGGAGTCCGACGAGGAGGCTACACCACCGCAAGCGAGTCCAAAAGACAAGGTGGGGCTGCTTCGACAAGCCCGCCCCGACAAGGACAACTCACAAGCAGAACAGGATGAGGTGCGAAGAGGATAGTGCAAATACCAAAGGTATTTTGTAAGTTCCGCTTCTGTGGGGCTAGATCAAGATACTCCGTGTGCAAAGTTGCTGCCTCCTCATGGCTCTCAGAAAGCTGCGCCATTACTTCCAAGCACACGAGATAACAAGTGGTCACTCGCTTCCGTCAAGAGGATATTGCACAACCTGTAAGCAAATGTGCAGGATCGCTGAGTGGGCACCGAGCTGTCGAGCTTTGACTCAAGTTTGAAAGTACTTCAACCATACAGAGCCGAAGCTTTGGCAGAATTCATAGCAGAGGGACCCCAACGCCCATGAAGAAGTCCAAGAAACAAGTACACCCGCATAAGAAGCGTACAAGTGAATGGGTAATGTACTTTGATGGTGCTTTTCTGCGAAGGCGCCGGTGTCAGGCGTGGTACTCATCGCCCACCGGAGAGCACCTCAAGTATGTTATCCAGATGCACTTCCCAAGGAGCAAGCGACAAACAACACCGCTGAATATGAAGGTTTGCTCGCTGGCCCCGTGGATTGGCGGCCTTAACTTGGGATCGTGAAGTTGATTGTGCGGGAGATTCTTCGCTGGTGGTCTGCGTTAACAAGAGCTATCGTGAGCCCTTTTGATGGAAGCTTATGTCGATGAAGTGAGGAAGCTTGAGGAGCGCTTTTGAAGGTTTGCGATGGAGCACGCCCCGAGAGCTCGTAATGAGATCGCAGATGGCCTTTCAAAGTGTGCTTCATGAAGTTACCTGTGGAACCAGGGACCTTCTTGCTTAGGCTGACTCAACCATCCGCCACGCCATCAATTGGGCAGTCCAAGAAGAGAAAGTTGGTCTCCGCGATGACATTTGTCGGGCGGGTCTCCCCGAGGCCAGCCGCCAAGGTCCCCAAGATCAACGATCTGTAACGCCGAGGAACAGTTTCTCGCTGCAGATCCTCGGATCTGCAGAAATTGAAGCAAGTGTTCCCGACAAGCTCGACCGGGCGAAGCTTGCCGGGAACTCCAGCTTCCGCAGCTGAGGGTTCTGCCAGAGAAGCCGAGGTTCCCGCAGAGCCCTCATGCCTTTAGTCCTGCCGCTGAGCCCTAAGCTCAAGATGGGCGCAGCAGACTGCTTTTTGCAACCGGAGAACTTCCCGACGCACCCGTAAGAAATAGAGAAAATAACCAGATAAATAAGTATGTACCAGTTCGTGGATAACGAGCTGCATGTAAGAAGGCTCAATGGTGTCGATCAAGTGCATCTCCGTGAAGATGGATGAAGTTGCTGGCGTAAATACACGGAGGCATATGCGCCACCACATTGGCGCGAAGAAGCGCTTTGCCGAAAGCTTTCCTGCAAGGGTTCTTGGCAAGAAGCCCTCCAAGATGCAATCGCACTAGTAACCAAGTGTGAAGCATGCCAGCCCATGCAAAACAGATTCATCACCACTCAAGCTCTCCAAACAATCCTTTGTCCTCGCCCTTCTTGGCTGGGGGCTCGATATCGCTCCCTTCCCTGTGGTTGCTTGAGGCTTTGAGTACTTGTACGAGTAATCGATAAGTTCACAAAGTGGCCGAATCGGAGCCGTGAGAAAGGTGATAAAGACAATCAGCGGTCAAGTTCTTCAGTCGATTGTGTGCTTGCTTCGATCCCTAACAGATTATCACCGATAACGGCACACAATTCACTAGTCGCACCTTCATGCAAGACGCCCAAGACCTTGGCGCCAAGGTCTGTTGGCTTCGCTGCTCACCCGAGGAGCAACGGTCAAGCGGAGAGGGCCACTGCTGAAGTGCTGCGCGACTCAAGACAAGAACTTTGCCAAAGCCGCAAGGTGCGGAAGAAATTGATAGAGGAGCTACCGCGGCTTTTGGTCAATCGGAACGACACCAAATCGAGCCACCGGCAGACAACCTTTTGCTCTAGTCTATGGAGCAGAGGCAATTATCCCCACGAACTCAGATACGATCTCCTCGAGTGCTCGCTATGATGAGCTCGAGCAAGAGCAATCGCGATAAGATGATGCATTGCTTCCTGAGGAGGGACGCCTGTGCTGTCAGACGAGCTGCTCGATACCAAAGAAGTCTTTGCGCCGCTACCATAGCCGCAAGGTCAAAGCCAGAGTCTCGAGGAAGGCGATTTTGTTCTTCGGGCGTGTTCAGTCCGCCAAGAATTCCAACAAGTTGACGCCGGCGGGAAGGCCTTATCGGTGAGATAAGTCACGAGGCCCGACGTCCGCCGAGACCGAAGAAGGCTTACCGTGAGCAATTCCCTGAATATAGAGCATCTTCGCAAGTTTCACCCATAAGGCGCTGTTGCCGTGATCCGCCCGCAAGAACCACCTTTTGTAAAGCTTTGCCGTTGTTGCATGTAACCCTTTGTACAAAGCCGCGCAGCACTTCGGCATCAAGAAAGTTTCGTGTTTTTGCGCCAGTTGCCTTTTCCCATGCTTTCTTTGCTATTTGCATGTGTTATTTGGCATCTTTTGTGCGACACACATATCCGGTCAACAATAGCACGCCGAAAGGCCATATACTTGTTTTCCTTTTTCCCTTTCCTTGCATCTTAAGCAGAAAGAACGTTCCTCGCGCACAAGTTTGCCGGGGGGGAAGGAAATGGAGGATGAACCAAGTGCTGTTCAAGAAAGAGAAGCTTGCCGAGAACGCATGATCACTAAAGCTAAGTTATCGAATTTGAGCAGCTCAAAATTTTAAATTTTAAGTTGCCTTCTTGAACAACCACACTTTGTATGGAAAACCTTGCGCGCGAGGAACTTACCCGTGATAGCCGCACCTTATCTTGTTTTCGAGCACGCCAACGATGGCGGAGCTGCGATAAGTATCGCGCCTTGTTTCGCTGAGTCCGCCAAGAAGCTGAGTGCTATACTAGTCATGCAAGGTTGTTTGCCGGTAAGACCTTGGCACAAGGCCGCTTCGAAGTTCAAAGAGATCAGCTGGCAAGCAAGAAGGACCCCTTGCCGCAAGTTCCCTAGAAGCGAGGGGTTGAAGCATACAAAGTTGAGGATCGTAACAAGGAGATAACACCGCATCTATTGATCAAAATAAAGATAATATCTTACAAGGAATAACTTGTCGCGATGACTAATGAGTTCATAACACCCTATGCAACACAAAAGAGATAAAGATAAAGGAGGCCTAGTCACGCGGGTCGCCTCCACCTCGAGATCTTGTTCACTTTAGCAATGATGTGGGCAACCTGCTCCTTCAGAGCCTCCATGTTCGCTACCGGCCGCAAGCTGCGAAGAACGCTGGTGAGGTTTATGCGGGATTGCGATACGATCTTCGCCAAGACACGCCCATGGTTCTGCGCACATGCCCGCAAGTCTCTCCACAGAAGCCGCGATCTTCTTCCACAGATTTGCAAGGCCGCGCGATCCCCAAGAAGAGGCTGAGCTTACGCGCAGGAGCGAGATTTGATCCGGGAGATGATGATGTCCAATTTTCAGCCGCCAGCAGCTCCTCGTCAATGCTCGGACGACAAGATACCAAGTCCTCGGTCCATACTCTCGACGTGACGGTGGAAGTGCTCGGCTGCTTTGTTGGCGCTTGTCCACTAAGGTTCGCCATTATGGAGCTCCTCCTTCAACTTGGTCTCCCGATCCCGGCGCTAAGCGAAGTCCTCAACAGAGATTTCACTCAAGCCT
>JAHHZJ010002888.1:0-68638 GCA_021437245.1 Aegilops speltoides | reverse complement strand
ATGCAACCGCAAATTCAACAATGCAAATACGTAAAAGATTATGCAAAGGCGCAGATTGGTTCGGATAGGATGAACTAACCCTAATTTTTTGGCTTTTTCGTGGACTATAGGTATGAAGACAGACTCGATCTAAACTACGAAAAAGCAGAAAATCTCACCGAGCAACCCGGAAATCTGATACCACTTGATAGAGGCAAAGGTGTCCCGCCTTTCGATGAGATGGTGGATTTCGCTTTGGTGGAAGTCGACTTTGACGATCCGACTACGAAGGCAGCGAGGACGCCGCGCTTAGCAATCGCTAAAACAACTCCGAGAGGTTATTGACCACGCCGAGCACGATCAACCTGACCACGAGGGTCTATTTCCTGCGAGCAAACGAAGAACAAGCAAGAAACTGAAATTGCAACTGGATATTGCGAATTTAAGATGAAAGCTTTATTGATCAAGGTGGGGTTCTGTGACGCTTTGTCCGGTCGTTGAACACAAACGGCACGCCGGTTGCAGCTATGGCGAACTTTTGATCTAAACAAAACCCAAGTCTAAACGGTGCCCTAAGGGCTGTATATATGGAGGAAGAGGGGTGAATTTCGTGGCCCTTGGTGGAGGGGTCCAAACCAACCCTATCTCTTGTTTCCCCACACATACGGACTCTAAAAATAGCCTATACTAATGTATTTCGAAATTACATGGGCCTGGCCCAATAATAAGGTGACGCAAGCACCTAGAATAGCCTATGGACTAATATTATGAAGGGCATCTTGTATATTTCGTCCAAGGCTTCATGCACTCCTTATGGTGGCTTCAAAGTCCTGAAATCATCACTTGTAACTCCGTTCTGATCTCCTTGCGCATGCCATCAACTCCATGTGTGTTCTTGCTCCAATGTTCATCCTTCTCCAAGCTAGGCCCTTCATTTGTAAGCAAAACAAATGTATCCAATTTAGGCAGCATCATATTCTCATGAACATTAGAATCATTACCAAGAAACGAAAGTACCGGTAATTTAGTTGGCGCTTGCGAGCTCTAGTAATTGGTCCAAGATGTATAGCAAATAGGGCTGGGGTGTAACCATGGTATTGATGTCCTCATCAACATGTGACATGGTTACTACCTCAAAAGGAAACTCTATGCATACTCAGGCACCAAGGAGTCGACCATGAAGAGGTCTGGGAAGCAAGGAGAATCGAAGCGGAAGACATACGCGAAGACGGAGAGGAGAAAGCAACAGATCAGAGAGGCCGGACGGTCCGGACGGAGGTCTTGACGATCCGGACAGAGCCCGGATGATCCGGACCCCGGTCCGGACGATCCGGCTAACTCAACCGAAGGCAACAGAAGCGCCTCCCCGATGCCGGACGATCCGGATCCCGTCCCGGATCATCCGGACCCCACCCGGACGTCCGGACCGTCTGCCGGACATCCGGCCCTACGCCGCCTCCAGCCGAGCACCCGGATCATCCGGGCCCCCACCCGGATCATCCGGACCAACCCGGATCATCCGGACCCCCGTCCAGATCATCCGCCAGCATACATACGCAGTTAATGAGCCCATGTACCCTTCGCCCTAACTCTATATATAGGACCCCATATCCTCCCTTTGAGACTTACCATTGATTAGCTCATATTTGTGTGTGAGAGCCTTTGCTCATCCACGGTATTTCTCCACGGAGATCGTGACCTCCGCTCTAGGAGAAGATCCATCGATTCAAGACCCCTATACGGAAGATCCTCGTGGATTCAAGACCTCCTCCGGGAGAAGAAGAACGGCTACCTTTGTATCTTTCCTTTGTTGATTTTGGACCATGTATCACTCGTGCTTCATGATCTAGACCTTGTGTGATTGATCCTTGTTGGTTGAGTGTTCCTCCCTCGCTTTTCCCCGTGTTTCCTCTCGTTCTTCCGCTGTTCTTCGTGTTCCCTCCGTAGGATCCCCTCCAAACGTGAAAGATCGACGAATTAGGGTTCCACCCTACATCTTATGGTATCATGAGCCACGTTGATCACGTTTTTGGAGCCCCTACCTCATGATTTCTAGCTTGATTTTGTTGTTTTCGTCCTAAAAACCCGAAAATCCCCACAAAAATACCCCCAAATTTTTTTGTGATTTGTTAGTTTTGATGATGTTTTGTTGCTTTTGATCCGTGGATTCGGTGTGTAACTCGTGGATCTTGTGTTTCCCCACCTCCTCCCCCTCGAAATCCACCCAAAATCCCCAAAATAGTCAAATTCCACCCCATTTTCGTGTTCTTCCCGAGCCAATCCCGTGCGTGGTTGACCTGCCCGGATCATCCGGACCAAGTCCCGGATCATCCGGACTAGCCCGGATCATCCGGCTCCTGGCCCGGATCATCCGGCTTCCTCTGCCAACACTGCAATTCTGCAGTTCTCCTCCACCACCACTACCACCCACACATACATACAACCTTCCCACCCCATCCACCACCACTTCCATTTGCAAAACCCCAAGACACAACCTCCGTACTTACATTCGAAGTTGAGTTCGACAATTTGAGTGAGATTTCCGTGTCCTTTTGTGTTTCGGCTATCTAGGCGCGGTGTGACATCAACAACAAACGCTCATTTTGGTCGGCTACTCATCTTCGCTACGGACGGTAACATCGACGACATCTTTGTCATACCTTGCAATTGCATTGATAGCCATCACATACCATCTTTTGCATTGCTTACCCACCGAGACTAGCCATTGAGTATTGCCGGCAACGTGACTCGTGCACATTAGTTGCATACACCATATCATACATACAATCGAGGTGCATATCTCAAAATCAACTTGTGTGTCACAAAGTTGTCATCGCATACACAATTGCTATCTTAGTTCGTCAAGTTTGCATAAGAAATGAGCTCAAAAGAGAAAGAGCCACTCAAGCTTTTAAGCAAAGAGGAAAGATAAGCAAAGAGCTTATAAGCAACAAGCATAGCATCATACAACATTAAGATTGTCACATAAGATCATCTTGGATCATTGCAATCGATATACCATACATATAGTATACTTGGGATAGAGATCGTTGCATTTTTGCCTAGTAGGTTGTGCACAAGCTCCGTATCCGCCTATTGTGCAATCGTGCTAAGCGTCTCTCTAGTATTGTGCAACAAGAGCATTTTCGTGGATTCCACATTTTGGCTCACTTTTGGTTTGCACAATCCCATTTATCTATTTGCGTGTGTGTTTCCGTGTACCACTACTTGCTTGGTCTACTTGTTGCATATGCGAATTTGCGAATCTTCTTCAACATTTTTGAGTCAAGCTAATGATTGCAATCAATTTTGTGCCACCATCCTAACCAAGCTCCACCAAAAGCTTTTACTTGTGTAGGTGTGAGAATCGACAAGGATCGGTACCAATAGTGCTATTTCATTGTCCGCATTTGAGTGAACTTGATTCATCTTCAACTTCGGTCAAAGGTACATTGGTATTCATTCTTCTCTTTCTACCACTCACAATTTGCTTGAAATGATGGATAGGCCAAGTTCTTCTACAAGTCCACTCTTCATCGAAAGCAAGACGACGACATGTCATCATACGTCACCAAGAGCCACCTCTTTGGCGCAAGAACGAGCTCTCCATCAAGAGCAACAAGCAATGAGCGAACGATCGACAACCTCTCCACCGACTTGCGACTCTCCTCAAAACGTACACGCGAGTACTTCGACAACAAACTCGACGCAAGACAAGAAAGAGAACGATGCAAGAATGGACGAGATCCGCGCTTTGTTGGTGAACCGCGATTTCTACCTCTTCACACTCAAGACGGAGCCACTCAAGTCGCCATCCGACGACTCCTTCTCCGACATAAGTACACCGTCATCGAACATTCTTCGTCGAGCCGCCAAGTCAAGACCGCTATGCATCTCGCAACCCGCTTCACGACAAGAATCTCCAAGACCAAGTTGATAAAGAAGCTCGCCCTCAATCGAGCCAAATGGCGTTTGCTCAGCTCAAGAACGACAACGCCTTCGCTACCAACAAGAACAAGAACGAGCGCGCCTACACCAAGAGCAACAAGACGCCAAGCTCAACGCCTTCAACAACAACAACGCGAAGCACAAGCTCTTGAGGCGAACGCGCCCTTCAAGCATCAAGTCGAGCCCTCGCCAACCGCAATCGCGAAAGGCGCAATCAAGAGGAAGCACTTCGAGAAGAAACAAAAGAGAGGAACTACCATCAACGTGCGCAACGTCAAGCCCAACAAGCTCCTCCACAAGCTCCTCAAGCTCAACCTCACCCTCAAGGTCAACAAGAGCAAGTTGATCATGGACTTCCTCCTCGCCAAGAGCAACATGAGGATGATTACCCTCCACGTCAAGATCGTCATCATCAACATCGACCTCAAAACAATGAAGAACATCGCTATGGCAAGCTCAAGTTCACAATGCCCAAGTTCAATGGAACCAATGATCCCGAAGAGTACCTCTCATGGGCATTGAAGGCCGACAAAATCTTTCGTTTGCACAACTATGAGGAAGAGAAGAAGATCGCTATGGCATCACTTGAGTTCCGAGACTATGTGCACATATGGTGGGAACAAGTCCTTGAGCGCCGACAAGCAAGAGGTGAACCTCCAATCACCACTTGGGCTCAAATGAAGGATGTCATGAGAGCACGCTTTGTGCCCACCTACTACAACCGTGATCTCTTCAAGAAGCTACAACTCCTCAAGCAAGGAACAAAGAGTGTTGAAGAATACTACAAAGAAATGGAGATTGCCATGATTCGAGCCAATGTCAAGGAAGATGATGAGCAAACAATGGCACGATTCTTGAATGGACTCAACCATCCCATCAAGAAGATTGCCGACTTCCAACCCTACTCCAACCTCATTGAGCTCGTGCACCAAGCTACAAAGGTGATAGAGGCAAAGGTGTCCCGTCTTTCGATGAGATGGTGGATTTCGCTTTGGTGGAAGTCGACTTTGACAATCCGACTACGAGCGTGCGAGGACGTCGCGCCTTAGCAATCGCTAAACCAACTCCGAGAGGTTATTGACCACGCCGGAGCACGATCAACCTGACCACGAGGGTCTATTTCCTACGAGCAAACGAAGAACAAGCAAGAAACTGAAATTGCAATCTGGATATTGCGAATTTAAGATGAAAGCTTTATTGATCAAGGTGGGGTTCTGTGACGCTTTGTCCGGTCGTTGAACACAAACGGCATGCGCCAAGTTGCAGCTATGGCGAACTTTTGATCTAAACAAAACCCAAGTCTAAACGGTGCCCTAAGGGCTGTATATATGGAGGAAGAGGGGTGAATTTCGTGGCCCTTGGTGGAGGGGTCCAAACTAACCCTATCTCTTGTTTCCCACACATACGGACTCTAAAAATAGCCTATACTAATGTATTTCGAAATTACATGGGCCTGGCCCAATAATAAGGTGACGAGCACCTAGAATAGCCTATGGACTAATATTATGAGGTGGCATCTTGTATATTTCGTCCAAGGCTTCATGCACTCCTTATGGTGGCTTCAAAGTCCTGAAATCATCACTTGTAACTCCGTTCTTGATCTCCTTGCATGCCATCAACTCCATGTGTGTTCTTGCTCCAATGTTCATCCTTCTCCAAGCTAGGCCCTTCATTTGTAAGCAAAACAAATGTATCCAATTTAGGCAGCATCATATTCTCATGAACATTAGAATCATTACCAAGAAACGAAAGTACCGGTAATTTAGTTGGCGTCGCGAGCTCTAGTAATTGGTCCAAGATGTATAGCAGCAGGGGCTGTGGGTGTAACAATGGTATTGATGTCCTCATCATCCTCCCTTCTTGAAATGAAGTCGCCCTCGACGGAAGTTCATCTTCCTCACCCAAATATGGCTTCAAATCTGCAATGTTAAAAGTGGACTAACCCCAAAATCTGCAGCAGCTCAAGTTTATATGCATTATCATTTACTTTCTCCAACACCTTAAAGGGACCAGCAGCACGTGGCATTAGCTTTGATTTATGCAAATCAGAAATCTATCCTTACGCAAATGTAACCAAACAAGATCTCCAGTGCAAACACAACATGTTTTCTACCCTTATCTCCAGAAGTTTATATTTAGCATTCATACGCTCAATGTTTTCCTTAGTTAACTCATGCATTTTTAAAATCAACTCAGCACGCTCTTTAGCATCAAAATTAACCTTCTCTCAAGATGGAAGAGGCAACAAATCAATAGGTGCACGAGGTAGGAAACCATACACAACTTCAAAAGGGCACATCTTAGTAGTAGAATGCAATGAACGATTATAAGCAAATTCAATATGAGGCAAGCATTCCTCCCACATTTTCTTATTTTTCTTAGAACAGCCCTAAGCATAGTAGACAATGTTCTATTGACTACTTCAGTTTGTCCATCAGTTTGGGGGTGACAAGTAGTACTAAAAGCAGTTTAGTCCCCAACTTAGCCCATAAACATCTCCAAAAGTGGCTAAGAAATTTAGTATCACGATCTGAAACAATAGTATTTGGCACACCATGCAAACGAATAATTTCACGAAAGAACAAATCAGCAACATTGACAAAGATCATCGCTTTTATGACATGGTATAAAGTGTGCCATTTTCGAGAATCTATCCACGACAACAAATATGTTATCCTCCCTTCTTTGTTCTAGGTAAACCTAAAACAAAGTCCATAGATATATCCTCCCAAGGAACACTAGGTACAGTGCAAAGGCATATATAAACCATGAGGATTGAGTCGTGACTTAGCTTTTTGACATGTAGTGCAGCGAGCAATAAAACGCTCAACATCCCGCCTCATCTTTGGCCAAAAGAAATGTGTAGCAAGTACGTCCTCCGCCTTCTTCACGCCAAAGTGTCCCGTTAGTCCTCCTCCATGCGCCTCCTGCAACAACAAAAGACGAACGGAGCTAGCTGGAATGCATAGCTTGTTAGCACGGAACACAAATCCATCATTAACGACAAACTTGTTCCATGTTCTTCCTTCTTTACAATTCTGCAATACATCTTTAAAATCAGCATCATGCACATATTGATCTTTGATGGTCTCCAAACCAAATATTTTGAAGTCAAGTTGTGAAAGCATAGTATAGCGATGAGACAATGCATCAAGAATAACATTTTCTTTACCCTTCTTGTGTTTAATGACATAAGGGAAAGTCTCAATGAATTCAACCCATTTAGCATGTCTACGATTCAGTTTAGCTTGACTTTTAATATGTTTCAAAGATTCATGATCGAATGTATAACAAATTCTTTGGGCCATAAATAATGTTGCCATGTTTCTAAAGTCCCAACAAGAGCATATAATTCTTTATCATAAGTAGAGTAATTCAGACTAGGCCCACTCAATTTTTCGTAAAAGTATGCAACAGGTTTGCCATCTTGTAATAACACACCTCCTAATCCAATTCCACTAGCATCACATTCAAGCTCAAAAGTCTTATTAAAATCAGGAAGTTGGAGTAAAGGAGCATGTGTCAACTTAGCTTTCAATACCGTGAAGGCCTCTTCCGTCGGTACCCCAAACAAAAGGCACATCCTTCTTTGTAAGCTCGTTGAGAGGTGCAGCAATGGTGCTGAAATCTCTCACAAAACGCCTATAGAAACCAGCGAGGCCAAGGAAACTCCTCACTTGTGTGACCGCTTTGGGCTGCGCCAACTCTCAATAGCTTCAATCTTGGCTTTATCAACTTCAATTCCTGTGGAGTAACAACATAGCCAAGAAAAGATACTCGGTCGGTGCAAAAGGTGCACTTCCCAAGGTTACCAAACAAACGTGCATCACGAGAGCATTAAAAACAGCACGTAAATGTTCCAAATGTTCTTCCAAAGATTTGCTATAAATCAAGATATCATCAAAATAGACTACCACAAATCGTCCAATGAAAGCACGAAACTTCGCTCATTAATCTCATGAAAGTACTAGGTGCATTAGTTAACCCAAAAGGCATGACTAACCACTCATATAATCCAAACTTAGTTTTAAATGCTGTTTTCCATTCATCTCCCAATTTCATACGAATTTGATGGTATCCACTACGCAAATCAACTTTGGAGAATATTGTAGAGCCACTCAATTCATCAAGCATATCACCTAGCCTAGGAATAGGGTGACGATAACGAATAGTAATATTATTGATGCCTCTACAATCAACACACATACGTGACGTACCATCCTTTTTCGCACTAGAATAATAGGAACAAGACAAGGACTAAGGGATTCGCGATATAACCTTTGTCGAGCAGCTCCTGTGCTTGACGATAATCTATTTCGCCTCCTCCGGATTGGTACGGTATGGTGCACGGTTGGGTAATGATGCACCGAATTAAGTCAATTTGATGCTCAATCCTCGAATAGGTGGTAATCCTGTGGCACGCCTTGTGGAAAGACGCCGGTGAACTCCCGCAAAATGTTAGTGACAGCAGGGGCAAAGAGGAAGGCACGCCCTCGAATGAAAATAATGCCTCTTTGCACACAAAAGCATAGCAAATAGATTTGCTAAAATCTAGCTCATCAATATCAGATTTTGTGGCAAGTAAACATGCACTTTTCAATTTAATTTCAAAGCAACAGAGATGGTTTATTATTAGGCTTCATGTGTTGCTGAAATTCTCTTGCCACAATCTGATTTTCACTCTTATTTTTCTCCTGTTTTGCTTTATTAGCTCTATTAACATCATCTTTCAAAATGGACTCAGGAGTCATAGGAAGCAAAGTAATATTTTTATCCTTATGAACAAGAGTATACTGATTGTTTCTACCATGGTGTACAGAATTTTTATCAAATTGCCATGGTCTACCAAGTAACAAGGAACATGCTTGCATAGGTACCACATCACAATCAACATAATCAGATATGTAGAGATACTAAAATGCACACGAACAAGACGTGTTACCTTAACCTTGCCGCTGTTATTGAACCATTGGATGTAGTAAGGATGTGGATGTGGTCTTGTGGTGAGAGATAGCTTCTCCACCATCTCCATGCTAGCCAAGTTGTTGCAGCTCCCTCCATCTATGATGACGCTAATAGAACGCTCCTTCACAACTCCCTTTGTATGGAACAAATTATGCCTCTGATTTTGCTCAGCTTGTGTAACTCTGCACACTCAAAACACGTTGAGCAACTAAACATTTATACCGGTCAAGATCTTCAGCAGCCATGTATTGTGTCTCATGATCGTAATCATCTCCACCGTGTTCCTCATGTGTAATAAGAGCCAAAGTCTCCTCATCATAGTCACTAGCGGACTCATACCCACCATCCTCAAGAGCAATCATCACACGCTGAGATTTGCATTCTCTCGAAAATGTCATCTTCCCTTACAACGACGACAAATAATATCACTTGTGTGCCCTGTTGACGCCATGGAAGAAGAAGAGCTCTGCAGGTCCGGTGTGCTCTTGGCGATAGTGGTGGTTGTGCCTGCTTCGTTGTATCACGGTTGGAGGTGGCACCAGCAGAGGTGCCGTGTGGCGTAACGTGGAAGTAGATGATGCACGTGGTGTCCATGATGAAGGTCGACTGCAGAAAAGTTAGTCCGCGCCAATGCCTCGTCGATCCTGCACTTCACGCTCAGCTTTGCAAGCAAGATGGAATAAACGAGTGATATTATTATAATCCTTATAGTCTAGAATGGTCTGAATCTCTATTTAATCCACCCGTAAAACGTGCAAGCATAGCTTCATTCTCCTCAACAATACCACATCTAATCAAGCCAGTTTGTAATTCCTGATAATATTCTTCTACAGAATTTTTCCTTGTCTTAAGCGCTGCAATTTTGAAGTAATTCACGTTGATAATATGGTGGAACCCAACGAGTACGCATAGCAGTTTTCAAAGCAGCCCAAGTAGTGGAACAGATATAATCTACAATGTTCGACCACCAAACACATGCAAAGCTAGTGAAAGCACAAACAAAGCAGAAACACGCCTCTCCTCGGGATATTGTAAACATGTAAATCGTTGTTCAGCTTTCTAACTCCCAAGTAAGATATATATCAGAACATATCTACCCTAAAATGGTGGAATATTCAATTTCAGTTTAGGGAGATGGTCATGATCTCGCACTGAGGGGAGCCCTAAAATTGCCATTATTTGCATGTGGACGACCTGGTGGTTGTGGTGCTGGTGGTTGCACGTAGTTCGATGTTGATCAACCTCCTCCTCGTAATCTCCCACATAATCATCCTCGCGGTACCAGCAGCAGCAGCAGCAGCAGGAGCCAAAGAAGCACCAACAGCAGTAGCAGCGGCACCAGAATTTTGTCCTGGCTCAATAGGAACACGCTGAGCTCGTCCATACTGATTCGGAAGGGGGCGTAGTTGTTGTCGTTGCAGAGGTGCGATAGGTGTCCCGTCTCATCGAAATCTGATACCACTTGATAGAGGCAAAGGTGTCCCGTCTTTCGATGAGATGGTGGATTTCGCTTTGGTGGAAGTCGACTTTGACAATCCGACTACGAGCGTGCGAGGACGTCGCGCCTTAGCAATCGCTAAACCAACTCCGAGAGGTTATTGACCACGCCGAGCATCGATCAACCCGACCACGAGGGTCTATTTCCTGCGAGCAAACGAAGAACAAGCAAGAAACTGAAATTGCAATCTGGATATTGCGAATTTAAGATGAAAGCTTTATTGATCAAGGTGGGGTTCTGTGACGCCTTTGTCTGGTCGTTGAACACAAACGAAGTACGCGAAGTTGCAGCTATGGCGAACTTTTGATCTAAACAAAACCCAAGTCTAAACGGTGCCCTAAGGGCTGTATATATGGAGGAAGAGGGGGTGAATTTCGTGGCCCTTGGTGGAGGGTCCAAACTAACCCTATCTCTTGTTTCCCCACACATACGGACTCTAAAAATAGCCTATACTAATGTATTTCGAAATTACATGGGCCTGGCCCAATAATAAGGTGACGCAGCACCTAGAATAGCCTATGGACGAATATTATGAAGTGGCACCTTGTATATTTCGTCCAAGGCTTCATGCACTCCTTATGGTGGCTTCAAAGTCCTGAAATCATCACTTGTAACTCCGTTCTTGATCTCCTTGCGCATGCCATCAACTCCATGTGTGTTCTTGCTCCAATGTTCATCCTTCTCCAAGCTAGGCCCTTCATTTGTAAGCAAAACAAATGTATCCAATTTACGCAGCATCATATTCTCATGAACATTAGAATCATTACCAAGAAACGAAAGTACCTGGTAATTTAGTTGGCGTGCGCGAGCTCTAGTAATTGGTCCAGTATGTATAGCAGCAGGGGCTGTGGGTGTAACAATGGTATTGATGTCCTCATCAAAAGGCGGAACGACAAGTGCAAGATGACTTCAAGTACGCCAAGTACTCATCCAAGACATACGGCCTCTCCAACAACCAAGCTACAACAACTACTCCAACTTCGACATCAACCAAGCCTTTTCCAAGCAATGACGACAAGTCAAGTTACAAGAAAACTTCTACAAGTTCAAGTCGTCCTCCGCCTACTACAAGCAACTCCAAGCCGCGTGCTTCATCATCTACTCCAACCGATGAGACCGTCAAGACAAGCTCCTTCAAGTGTTTTACTTGCGGCGGCCGAGGCCACAAGTCATATGAATGCACCAACAAGCGTACCATGATACTCAACAACGATGGCACCTACGACTCAATGAGTGAAGATGAAATGGACGCTATTGAGCAAGTGGCCATGCATCGGCACATCAACGAGGATGAAGATGATCAAGTCTTTTGCGATGAAGATACAAGCCCCGCTCTTGTTGTCTCCAAAGTCTTGACACTAGAACATCACCAAGAAGAAGACCAACGATGCCACATCTTCCACACAAAGGCCGGCATCAATGGGAGATCCATCAAGGTCATCATCGATGGAGGTAGTTGCCACAACTTGGCAAGCGAAGAACTATGCTCCAAGCTCCACTTGGTCAAAAAGAAGCATCCGCAACCATACAAGGTTCAATGGCTAAGTGACTCCGGCACTATACGAGTTGAGCATACGGTCCAAGTATCCTTCAAAATCGGTGCATATGAGGACACTTTGGAGTGTGATGTGGTCCCAATGACCGTTTGCCACCTCCTCCTTGGTCGGCCATGGCAATTCGACCGTGGTGTCTACCACAATGGGCGTACAAACCACTATAGCTTCAAGATGAAAGGCAAAGAATATGTTTTACGACCCATGTCTCCTAGTCAAGTGATAGCCGACAAACAAGCCACCAACCAAAGAGAAAAGAGTGAGAAAGTGAGCCACCAAAAAGTGAGTGAGAGCCACAAGCCAAATTTGAGCGCCTCTTCGCCTAGAGAGAAAAACCTCATACTATTCGCCACCAAACATGAGATGAGAGAAGTGTGTGAGAACCCATCGAGTGTGATGCACTTTGTCCTCGTGTGCAAGGATGGAGAACCAGAAACTAACACCACTCATGAGCTACCTTTTGTGTTTCAATCTCTTTTGCAGGAATTTCAAGATGTTTTTCCCGATGAGCTACCTCCGGTCTACCTCCTCTTCGAGGCATTGAGCATCGAATCGACCTCATCCCCGAGCGCCACTTCCAAACAAAGCTCCCTACCGTGTCAATCCCAAGAAACCAAGGAGATTCAACGGCAAGTACAACAACTACTCGACAACGGTCATGTACGGAAAGCTTAAGCCCTTGTGCCGCGTCTGTTATACTTGTGCCTAAGCCCGATGGAAGTTTCCGCTTGTGCTCCGATTGTAGACCCATCAATGCTATCACCGTGCGCTATAGGCATCCCATTCCTCGCTTAGATGATATGCTTGATGAACTTAGTGGAGCCAACTTTTTCTCAAAAATTGATCTTAAAAGTGGCTATTATCAAATCCGCATTCATGAGGGTGATAATGCGGAGCATCCTTCCATCATCCCCATGGACTCTACATCAACACATCCAACCCCACAAGGACCTATAACTCGAGCACGAGCAAGAGCTCTTGAAACCGAGGTGACATCACTCCTCTCACAATTCCCTTTCGATTCACATGAGACATGGTTACTACCTCAAGCGGGAATGCTATGCATGCTTAGGTACCAAGGAGTCAACCTAGAAGAAGCTACACTCAAGAGGGACATCAAGAGCGAGAGGAGGAGCTGCAGAGTCCAGACGAGCGGTACTACCGCTCAAGCCAAGCGGTACTACACTGAGCCGAGCCAGCGGCACTACCGCCGAGATCCGCCTCACGTCCGCCGAACCCGACAAACTCCGAGATCGAGCGAGCGCAGAGCGGTATTACCGCCTCCCGAAGCAGTACTACTCACTGAAGCCCCTCAAGCGGTACTACCGCCTCCCGAAGCAGTACTACATTGAAGCACCTCAAGCGGTACTACCGCCCATAGGACCCAGTACTACCGCCACTGCGTCTGCGTTTGGGCGAGGCCCATGTACTGCTTTCGCCCCAACTTACCCCTTGAGAACCTAGACTATAAATAGACCATCCCTCATCCTTTCTAGGGTTAGCATTGGATTAGCTCATATTTGTGTGTGAGAGCCTTTGCTCATCCACCGGTACTTCTCCACGGAGATCAGGACCTCCGTCTAGGAGAAGATCCATCGGATTCAAGACCCCTATACGGGAAGATCCCCTCGTGGATTCAAGGCCTCCTCCGGGAGATGAACGGTTCCTTTGTATCCTTACCTTTGTTGACTTTGTATCTTGTGGATCTCTTATGTGTGTGGTGATCTAGCACTTGTGTGATCGATTCCTTGTTGGTTGAGTGTTTCCCTCTCGTTTTCCCCGTGTTTCCCCTTGTGCTTCCGCGTGTTCTTCGTGTTCCCTCCATAGGATCCCCTCCAAACGTGAAAGATCGACGAATTAGGGTTCCACCCTACATCATATGGTATCAGAGCCACGTTGATCACGTTTTTGGAGCCCCTACCCCTCTTATTTCTAGCTTGATTTTGTTGTTTTCGTCCTAAAACCCCGAAAATCCCCACAAAAATAGCCCCAAAATTTTTTGTGATTTGTTGGTTTGATGATGTTTTGTTGATTTTGATCCGTGGATTTGCTTGGTTTCAGTCGATCTAGCATCTCCCCAAGTTTCACCTCTTTCCATCCATTAAAATCCATCAATTTTGACCCCAAATCATCCATTTCCGCCCAAAATCGCTAAACAATTGACGATCGAGAAAATCCCGACACGAGCGGTACTATCGCCCTACAGAGCGGTACTACCGCTGAGAACCTCAAGCGGTACTACCACCCCGCGAACGGTACTACCGCCAGGCCCCTACCAGCCGAAATAGTCGAAAAATCCCGACACGAGCGGTACTACCTCCCTCCCGAGTGGTACTACCGCCCTGACCATTTCCAGCTTTCCGAGTTTCACCATTTCCACCATAACTTCCACATCCGGAGTCCGATTTTCGCGTTCTTTAGCTCGTTGAGAAGCTATTGACATTCTCCATCCTCCTAGATAGGCTACAACACCATTGGACACCATCTAAATTTCCAAATATTGGCATCTTTGCCTAGGGCTTTCACCACATCATACGCTATACCACCTCCACTTTCCGCTACCACCATTGTTGCTTTTGTTCTTTGTGAATTTGAGTTGTGGTTCCCGTGTCCTATTGTGTTTCGGCTATATAGGTACGGTTCGACGTCAACATCACCACCGCTCATCTTCGCCAAGGACTCATCATCGCCAAGGACGGTAACCTCGATTTACATCTTTGTCATCTCTCGCAATTGCATTGATAACCAACATAGCCCATCTTTTGCGTTGCTTACCCATCGAGACTAGCCATTGAGTATTGCCGGCAACGTTACTTGTGCACATTAGTGATCATACTCCATAGCATACATATCATACCATAGTGGTGCATATCTTGAGATCCACTTGTGTGTTACAAAGTTGTCTTCGCATACACAATTGCTATCTTGGTTCGTGAAGTTTGCATAAGAAAAGAGCTCAAAAGAGAAAGAGCCACCCAAGCTTTTAAGCAAAAGAGAAAGATAAGCAGAGCTTATAAGCAAGAACCATAGCATCATACTACATTAAGATTGTCATATAAGATCATCTTGGATCATTGCAATCAAATACCATACATATAGCATACGTGGGATAGAGATCGTTGCATTTTTGCCTAGTAGGTTGTGCACAAGCTCCGTATCCGCCTATTGTGCAATCGTGCTAGCGTCTCTCTAGTATTGTGCAACAAGAGCATTTTCGTGGATTCCACATTTTGGCTCACTTTTGGTTTGCACAATCCCATTTATCTATTTGCGTTTGTGTTTCCGTGTACCACTACTTGCTTGGTCTACTTGTTACATTTGCGAATTTGCGAATCTTCTTCAACATTTTTGTGTCAAGCTAACGATTGCAATCTATTTTGTGCCACCATCCTAACCAAGCTCCACCAAAAGCTTTTACTTGTGTAGGTGTGAGAATCGACAAGGATCGGTACCAATAGTGCTATTTCATAGTCCGCATTTGAGTGAACTTGATTCATCTTCAACTTCGGTCAAAGGTACATTGGTATTAGTTCTTCTCCTTCTACCACTCACAATTTGCTTGAAATGATGGATAGGCCAAGTTCTTCTACCAACCCACCCTTCATCGAGCAAGACGACGACATGTCATCATACGTCACCAAGAGCCACCTCTTTGGCGCGCAACGAGCTCTCCATCAAGAGAAACAAGCAATGAGCGAACGCATCGACAACCTCTCCACCGACTTGCGACTCTCCGAGAAACGTACACGCGATTACTTCGACAACAAACTCGACGCGCACAAGAAAGAGAACGATGCAAGAATGGACGAGATCCGCGCCTTGTTGGTGAACCGGCGTACATCTACCTCTTCACAGTCAAGACGGAGCCACTCAAGTCGCCACTCCGACGACTCCTTCTCCGACACAAGTACACCGTCATCGAACATTCTTCGACGAGCCAGCACAAGATCGCTATGCATCTCGCAACCCGCTACACGACAAGAATCTCCAAGAGCAACTTGATGAAGAAGTTCCTCGTCCTCAATCGAGCCAAATGGCGTTTGCTCAAGCTCAAGAACGACAACGCCTTCGCTACCAACAAGAACAAGAACGAAGCGCCTTACACCAAGAGCAACAAGACGCCGAGGCTCAACGCCTTCAACAACAACACCGAGAAGCGAAGCTTTGAGGCGAACGTGCCCTTCAAGCTTCAAGTCGAGCTCGCGCCAACCGCAACCGCGAAGGCGCAATCAAGAGGAAGCCCTTCGAGAAGAAATACAAGAGAGGAACTACCACCCGCGTGCGCAACGTCAAGCTCCTCCACAAGCTCCACAAGCTCCTCAAGCTCAACCTCACCCTCAAGGTCAACAAGAGCAAGTTGATCATGGACTTCCTCCTCGCCAAGAGCAACATGAGGATGATTACCCTCTACGTCAAGAACGTCATCATCAACATCGACCTCAAAACAATGAAGAACATCGCTATGGCAAGCTCAAGTTCACAATGCCCAAGTTCAATGGAACCAATGATCCCGAAGAGTACCTCTCATGGGCATTGAAGGTCGAGAAAATCTTTCGTTTGCACAACTATGAGGAAGAGAAGAAGATCGCTATGGCATCACATGAGTTCCAAGACTATGTGCTCATATGGTGGGAACAAGTCCTTGAGCGCCGACAAGCAAGAGGTGAACCTCCAATCACCACTTGGGCTCAAATGAAGGATGTCATGCGAGCACGTTTTGTGCCCACCTACTACAACCGTGATCTCTTCAAGAAGCTACAACTCCTCAAGCAAGGAACAAAGAGTGTTGAAGAATACTACAAAGAAATGGAGATTGCCATGATTCGAGCCAATGTCAAGGAAGATGATGAGCAAACAATGGCACGATTCTTGAACGGACTCAATCATCCCATCAAGAAGATCGCCGACTTCCAACCCTACTCCAACCTCATTGAGCTCGTGCATCAAGCTACAAAGGCGGAACGTCAAGTGCAAGATGACTTCAAGTACACCAAGTACTCCTCCAAGATACACGGCTTCTCCAACAACCAAGCTTCAACAACTACTCCAACTTCGACATCAATCAACCCTTCTCCAAGCAACGACGACAAGTCAAGTTACAAGAAAACTTCCACAAGTTCAAGTCGTCTTCCTCCTACTACAAGCAACTTCAAGCCGCGTGCTTCATCATCTACTCCAACCAATGAGACCGTCAAGACAAGCTCCTTCAAGTGTCTCACTTGCGGCGGCCGAGGCCACAAGTCTTATGAATGCACCAACAAGCGCACCATGATCCTCAACGACGATGGCACATACGACTCAATGAGTGAAGATGAAATGTGATGAGGACATGAATACCTTGGATATGACCAAAAATATTGCATACATGCATATTTGTCAGGTGATTTCTAGTGCAAACTATTCAATAATCTATTTATGTTATCCAGAACAAAAATACTTCACACACTTTTGTGTTTTGTCTAATTGCAGGTGTATGGGACATTTGTACAATCCACATACGAAGATAAGGAAGAAAGAGATATTTATTTGCTGTTCAAAAAGTTCTCTCACGTCACTTTTGGTCCAAGAGAAGATAGAGTCCAAGTCTCTCACGTTTTGGACTCAGATTCGGACTGCACAGACATACCTGACTCAAAACGCCAACAACTTTTTCATACGGACTCCGAATTGGGTGATTCTTTTTTTGTTGGAAAGTAGATTTCATGCTCTTTCCAGCACAATTGGAATCACCTTAAAATCCGTCCGGAGCGTTGAGTTATAGACGAAACAATCTGACGCTGCAGCAGAATCCGAGTCAAACCACAAGTCCAAAGGTGTTACGTCACCTCCACTTGGGCCCATTGGCCTTGTACGACCTAGGGTTAGTTTTAGGCTGCCTTGGGACGTCCTCCCACCTCCTTGGCCGCCACCCCTTGCTCCTATATAAGTAGATCCATCTAGTAGCTTTTCCCTTGGGATTTGTTTAGTTAAAAGTTAGCCATTGCAACTTCGTGTACTTTGTTTGTGTCCAACGACCAGACCAAGACCGCTTACGGATCCCCACCTTTATCAATACTTCATACATACTCGCAATATTCAGATTGCTTTTATCATTTTCTTGCTTGTTCTTCGATTGCTTGCAGGAATAGACCTTCGTGGTCAGGTTGATTGTGCTCCGGCGTGGTCAATAACCTCTCGGAGTTGGTTTAGCGATTGCTAAGGCGCGACGTCCTCGCATATTCGTAGTCGGATCGTCAAAGTCGTCTCCACCAAATCGATAGTTATCATCTCATCGAAAGATCGGGACACCTCCGCCTCTATCAAGTGGTATCAGCTTTCAGGTTGCTCGGTGAGATTTTACAGTTTTTCATAGTTTAGATCGCATCTGTCATTCATACCTATAGTCCATGAAAAAGCCAAAAAAAAAGTTAGATCTGTTCATCCTTTATCCAAGCCAGTCTGAGCCTTTGCAATTTTCTATTCGTTGCTTGCATAGTTGAATTATCGGTTGCATCGTCGTGTCAGTTGCTGGTCTTAGTGTCTAGTTCCTTTAGAGTTTCGAGTTCTGTTCACATTAGTCACGCCGCCGCTGCATCATTATCCCTTCCGCTGTCCACCATCCCATCTATTAATTTCCACCACGTGCTACGCGTTGTTCATTGTCATAATCATAGTTGAGGTCATTAACATCTTCGCCTGATCCAATCTGCATCTTATCTAGTTTGTCTTGGAAAGAGGGAAAAAAAGAGAGAAAAAAAGGAGAGAAAAAAAGGAAAGAAAAAAAATAAAAAGAGAGAGAAGAAAAAGAAAAAAAAAGAAAAAAGAAAGCGTGAGAAAAAAAAGAGAGAGAAAAAACGGATCTATCTAGAATCAATCTCGTACCTGAATTCAGATTAGAATCTGTTTTGCGCACTGTTTAGTAAAACAGGTGTATCTTCCTCATACGAAGTCCGTTTTGGCTCCGTGAGTACTCAAATTGAAGCTAGCAATGAGCCGCATCTAAATAGTTGCAGAAGCTAGTTCATTATTTGGCACCTCAAAATCGGCTTCTAAATAGGTCTTTTTGCCCTCTGAAGTTCGTGAACACAGCTTGTTCCAATTTTTCGTGCCAGTTTTAGAATTCTTTGAATCCTCATATCAACTCGAATTGAGTGATTCTTTTTGCATTGGAAAGCTTGAGTTAGTGGCATTCTTTGAAAGAATTTATCAGAAAATTGGCTCAAACTTTTCAAAAGGAAAGTTGAGAGAGAGTTGTTGTATGTCCCGCTTGGTAGTTGTTTTTCATCATTATCTTCACTACCATTGTGATCTTCACTTATATCTTACTGTCAAGAGCTACTTAGTATCCTTCATTGATGCTAGTTGTGCTACGCCGTGACCTCATTAGTGTTCTAGGCTCGCGTCTCTAGTCCGGTCTAGCCTAGGACCAGCACATCAGACGTCGTTGAGCGCTTATTCAACATTGCATCTTTGAATTGATTATTGCTAAATTTTTGCTACCATATATAGCCAACCCAGATCCACATATTTCTACACCGTGTATACGTACGTTCCCCTAGCAATCGCTTTACACAATCTTCAGAGTTACTTGACACCGCTGGTTGCCTGTCACCACCTGCCGCATGGTAAGAACTTGTAAGATATTGATATTTGCTTTACTATGAGCACTTTACAACCACATCCTAGTAGTTCATAGGAACATTATTCTCGAGTTTTGTTTCTTGTTTCTACTAATCATGACAGGTTTCGGAGATAGAAGTTCTTGGACGACGAACACATCTTCACCATCACGAGAGTTGGAACAACACACACAAGCACATGGCCAGTTAGCTCTTTACCGCCATTTGAGGGTAGATTTAATCCTGCTATTTATCTAGCTTGGGAGCTTGAGGTAGAACAAGTTTTAGTCACCATGGCTTTTCCGAACTTGAGCGAGTACGAGCTGCCACTAGAGCATTTACTGGTTTTGCTTCTGCTTGGTGGTGTGCGCATTGTAAGAAAAACATTGATAACCAACCCACAACTTGGAAAGATTTGAAAGATGTAATGAGAAAACAATTTTCCCTCCTTACTATCGCCGTGAATTGCTTCATAAATTTGAACAATTTAAACAAGGCAATAACACTGTTCATGCTTACTACCAAGAGTTCAAATCTTATATACATCATTGTGACATAGAAGAATCTGAGGATGATACAATGAATAGATTTTTGGTGGTTTGAACCATGATATTCGTGCAAGATTTCAGATATTCCTCGTTGCATTACTAGTATGTATGTTCGTGCTTGTACCTTTGAGAGATTCTGAGGAGGATGCATTGGGTGACTACAACAACTACAATTCCAGTTCATGCTCACCACCGCGGTTGGTTCCTCCCCGTTGCACCTACTAGAGCAGCCCCACCTCGAGCGCGACATCATCTCAAGAGTATGGTGCATTGTCTACGTCTCAACTTACATCAGCTATGTCTTTGCGACAAGGTAACAAAGAAGGTATTGATGATATAACTTCACATGAGAATGATGCATCCCTAGTTAACTTGAATGCATCATGTGTTGAGTTACCCAGTGATTTGAGCACATCACCTATTTTAGAGAATCTTGAAACTGTCATGAATGCGCATGTGATCAAACAACTGAAATACCAACAATTTTGAATGCACCCGTTGAATTAACTGTTGATGCAAAAGAATCAATGATTAATCATTTTGATATGACCTCTAATCTTGGTGATGATTCTGTGTCGAATGACTCATTGCATGTTTGCTTATCTAAGCATGTTGTAGCATGTAAATTTGATTCAAATAAGGTTTATTCACCAATGTTGGGATGGTTTAATGATGAACATTGTCAATCTTTTAAAATAAATAAGAGCTTCACTTATATGTGCAAACTGAGTTGCAATATTTTCATGCCTTCTAGTTCTTGTGCTAATTTGTTGGCTTTAGATTTTATGAACTATGCAAGTTACTCATCTATTCATGTGTCATATATGCAAAAATCGAGGGAAGTAAAAATGGATGACATATACATATACAACATGTACACCTTGTCTCTTTTGTTAGCCACATTTCAGATTAAGCAACGCCGAGGACGGCTTTATTTTCAAGAAGGGGAGGATGATGAGGACATGACTACCTTGGATATGACCAAAAATATTGCATACATGCATATTTGTCAGGTGATTTCTAGTGCAAACTATTCAATAATCTATTTATGTTATCCAGAACAAAAATACTTCACACACTTTTGTGTTTTGTCTAATTGCAGGTGTATGGGACATTTGTACAATCCACATACGAAGATAAGGAAGAAAGAGATATTTATTTGCTGTTCAAAAAGTTCTCTCACGTCACTTTTGGTCCAAGAGAAGATAGAGTCCAAGTCTCTCACGTTTTGGACTCAGATTCGGACTGCACAGACATACCTGACTCAAAATGCGAACAACTTTTTCATACGGACTCCGAATTGGGTGATTCTTTTTTTGTTGGAAAGTAGATTTCATGATCTTTCCAGCACAACTGGAATCACCTTAAAATCCGTCCGGAGCGTTGAGTTATAGACGAAACAATCTGACGCTGCAGCAGAATCCGAGTCAAACCACAAGTCCAAAGGTGTTACGTCACCTACACTTGGGCCCATTGGCCTTGTACGACCTAGGGTTAGTTTTAGGCTGCCTTGGGACGTCCTCCCACCTCCTTGGCCTCCACCCCTTGCTCCTATATAAGTAGATCCATCTAGTAGCTTTTCCCTTGGGATTTGTTTAGTTAAAAGTTAGCCATTGCAACTTCGTGTACTTTGTTTGTGTCCAACGACCAGACCAAGACCGCTTACGGATCCCCACCTTTATCAATACTTCATACATACTCGCAATATTCAGATTGCTTTTATCATTTTCTTGCTAGTTCTTCGATTGCTTGCAGGAATAGACCTTCGTGGTCAGGTTGATTGTGCTCCGGCGTGGTCAATAACCTCTCGGAGTTGGTTTAGCGATTGCTAAGGCGCGACGTCCTCGCATGTTCGTAGTCGGATCGTCAAAGTCGTCTCCACCAAATCGATAGTTATCATCTCATCGAAAGATCGGGACACCTCCGCCTCTATCAAAATGGAAGCTATTGAGCAAGTGGCCATGCACCGGCGCGTGAATGAGGATGAAGATGATCAAGTCTTTTGTGATGAAGATACGAGCCCCGCTCTCGTTGTCTCCAAGGTCTTGACACTTCAACATCACCAAGAAGAAGACCAACGATGCCATATCTTCCACACAAAGGCCGGCATCAATGGGAGATCCGTCAAGGTCATCATCGATGGAGGTAGTTGCCACAACTTGGCAAGCGAAGAACTATGCTCCAAGCTCCAATTGGTCAAGAAGAAGCATCCGCAACCATACAAGGTTCAATGGCTAAGTGACTCCGGCACTATACGAGTTGAGCATACGGTCCAAGTATCCTTCAAAATAGGTGCATATGAAGACACTTTGGAGTGTGATGTGGTCCCAATGACCGTTTGCCACCTCCTCCTTGGTCGGACATGGCAATTCGACCGTGGTGTCTACCACAATGGGCGTACAAACCACTATAGCTTCAAGATGAAAGGCAAAGAATATGTCTTACGACCCATGTCTCCTAGTCAAGTGATAGCCGACAAACAAGCCACCAACCAAAGAGAGAAGAGTGAGAAAGTGAGCCACCAAAATGTGAGTGAGAGCCACAAGCCAAATTTGAGCGCCTCTTCACCTAGAGAGAAAAACCTCATACTATTCGCCACCAAACATGAGATGAGAGAAGTGTGTGAGAACCCATCAAGTGTGATGCACTTTGTCCTTGTGTGCAAGGATGGAGAACCAAAAACTAACACCACTCATGAGCTACCTTTGGTGTTTCAATCTCTTTGCAGGAATTTCAAGATGTTTTCCCGATGAGCTACCTCGGGTCTACCTCCTCTTCGAGGCATTGAGCATCGAATCGACCTCATCCCCGAGCGCCACTTCCAAACAAAGCTCCCTACCGTGTCAATCCCAAGAAACCAAGGAGATTCAATGGCAAGTACAACAACTACTCGACAACGGTCATGTACGTGAAAGCTTAAGCCCTTGTGTCGTGTCTGCTATACTTGTGCCTAAGCCCGATGGAAGTTTCCGCCAGTTCGATTGTAGACCCATAAATGCTATCACCGTGCCCTATAGGCATCCCATTCCTCGCTTAGATGATATGCTTGATGAACTTAGTGGAGCCAACTTTTTCTCAAAAATTGATCTTAAAACTGGCTATTATCAAATCCGCATTCATGAGGGTGATGAATGGAAAACTGCTTTCAAAACAAAATTTGGCTTATATGAATTGTTGGTTATGCCCATGGGTTTGTCGGAAGCTCCCGGAACTTTTGTGCGTCTTATGCATCATGTACTTCGCCCATACATTGGAATATTTGTTGTGGTTTACTTCGATGACATTCTTGTGTTTAGCAAAACCATGAAAGAGCATCTTGATCATGTTAAGCTTGTTTTGCAAACACTTCAAAAGGAAAGTCTATATGCCAACTTGAAAAAATGCACTTTTGGCGTTGACAAAGTGGTTTTCTTGGGTTTCGTTGTCTCTTCCGAGGGTGTCCATGTTGATGAAACTAAAATTGAAGCAATTAAAACTTGGCCCCAACCCACCAATTTGCAACAAGTGCGAAGTTTCCTTGGTCTTGCAGGTTTTTATCGCCGCTTTGTGAAAAACTTTAGCACAATTGCAGCCCCTTTGCATGCTTTGAGTAAGAAGAATACTCCTTTTGTTTGGGGACCTTTGCAATCAAACGCTTTTGATGAGCTCAAGTCTTTGCTTACACATGCTCCAATTCTTGCTTTGCCAAATTTTGACAAAACTTTTGAGGTCCATTGTGATGCAAGTGGTACCGGAATTGGCGGAGTTTTAATGCAAGAAAAATGAGTCATTGCTTATTTTAGTGAAAAACTCTCCGGTGCTCAACTTAACTATCCCGTGTATGACAAAGAATTGTATGCTTTAGTGCGTGTGCTAAATGATTGGGAACATTATCTTAGACCTCATGAGTTTGTCATCCATACCGATCATGAAACGCTTAAGTACTTAAAAGGTCAAACTAAATTGAACAAGCGTCATGCCAAATGGAGTGAATTTATTGAATCTTTTCCATATGTGATCAAGTACATTAAGGGCAAGGAAAATGTAGTTGCCGATGCACTTTCACGAATATGCACGCTTGTCACCCAACTTGAGTTGAATATTATTGGCTTTCACGAATATGCACGCTTGTCACCCAACTTGAGTTGAATATGCACGCTTGTCACCCAACTTGAGTTGAATATTATTGGCTTTGAGCACATAAAAGATTTGTATGCTAGTGATCCATCTTTTGCACCTCATTATGCTAAATGTTTGACGCATACATCTTGGGAACAATATTACCTTAAGGATGGTTATCTTATGAGAGCTAACAAACTTTGCATACCCGAGTCTTCTCTTCGTTTGCTACTTTTGCAAGAGGCTCATGGAGGTGGACTCATGGGACATTTTGGACGTGACAAGACCTTCGCCACGCTCTCCAAGAACTACTTTTGGCCCAAGATGTTTCGAGATGTCTCGTGCTTCACCACCCGACGCTCTACATGCAGCAAAGCTA
Source organism: Aegilops speltoides (assembly GCA_021437245.1). NCBI lineage: Eukaryota > Viridiplantae > Streptophyta > Magnoliopsida > Poales > Poaceae > Aegilops > Aegilops speltoides. The sequence continues at coordinate 44,072 of JAHHZJ010002888.1, read as the reverse complement.
AGTCAAAAGCTCAATCTCATGGTCTTTACATGCCTCTTCCTATTCCTTATCAACCTTGGGAAGACATTAGCATGGATTTTGTACTTGGTTTGCCTAGAACTCAAAATGGAAAGGATTCCGTGTTTGTTGTTGTGGACCGATTTTCTAAGATGGCACATCTCATTCCTTGCAACAAGGTAGACGATGCTTCACATATTGCAAATCTCTTTTGTAGGGAAATCTTGCGCCTTCATGGAGTATCAAGACAATCGCCTCCGACCGCGACGCCAAGTTCTTGAGTTACTTTTGAAGACTCTATGCGCCAAGCTCGGAATCAAGCTCTTGTTCTCATCCGCATACCATCCTCAAACCGACGGCCAAACGGAGGTGACGAACCGGACTCTCTCCACTCTACTTCGCGTGTTGATCAAGAAGAACATCAAGGAGTGGGAAGCATGTCTACCCATCGCCGAAAGTACGCCTACAACCGCAAGACATTCGACTACCGCAAGTCTCCTTCGAGGTCGCTTCACGGCTTCAACCCATTGTCCCCATTGGACATTCTACCTCTTCCTCTACAAGAGCGCACCAACCTCGACGCAAGTGCACGTGCAAGCTACATCAAGAAGATGCATGAAGATACAAGACACACCATCGAGCGCCAAGTACAACGACTAATGACCAAGCTCAACATCGACAAGCAACCCATGATCTTCAACATAGGCGATCTCGTGTGGCTACACCTTCGCAAGGAACGCTTCCCCAACGAACGCAAGTCCAAACTTCTACCTCGAGCCGAAGGACCCTTCAAGGTGTTAGCACGCTACAACAACAACGCCTACAAGCTCGACATACCAAGCGACAAGTACAACGTGAGCGACACCTTCAACGTCAAAGACCTCTCGCCTTTCCATGGTGATGAAGATCTTGATCCGAGGTCGGATCCTTTCAAGGAGGGATATGATGCGAGCATCCTTCCATCATCCCCATGGACTCTACATCAACACATCCAACCCCACAAGGACCTATAACTCGAGCACGAGCAAGAGCTCTTGAAACCGAGGTGACATCACTCCTCTCACAATTCCCTTTCGATTCACATGAGACATGGTTACTACCTCAAGCGGGAATGCTATGCATGCTTAGGTACCAAGGAGTCAACCTAGAAGAAGCTACAGCTCAAGAGGGACATCAAGAGCGAGAGGAGGAGCTGCAGAGTCGGACGAGCGGTAGTACCGCTCAAGCCAAGTCAGTACTACACTGAGCCGAGCCAGCGGCACTACCGCCGAGATCCGCCCCACGTCCGCCGAACCCGACAAACTCCGTGAATCGAACGGCGCCAGAGTGGTACTACCGCCTCCCAAGCGGTACTATCGCTGAAGCCCTCAAGCGGTACTACCGCCTCCCGAAAGGTACTACTGGCTGAAGCACCTCAAGCGGTACTACCACCCATAGGACCAGTACTACCGCCTGCGCTCACAGTAGCAGCGTTTGGGCCGAGGCCCATGTACTGCTTCGCCCTAACTTACCCCTTGGAGAACCTAGACTATAAATAGACCATCCCTCATCCTTTCTAGGGTTAGCATTGGATTAGCTCATATTTGTGTGTGAGAGCCTTTGCTCATCCACGGTATTTCTCCACGGAGATTAGGACCTCCGCCTAGGAGAAGATCCATCGGATTCAAGACCCCTATACGGAAGATCCCTCGTGGATTCAAGGCCTCCTCCGGAGATGAACGGTTCCTTTGTATCCTTACCTTTGTTGACTTTGTATCTTGTGGATCTCTTATGTGTGTGGTGATCTAGCACTTGTGTGATCGATTCCTTGTTGGTTGAGTGTTTCCTCTCGCTTTCCCCCTGTGTTTCCCCTTGTGCTTCCGCTGTTCTTCGTGTTCCTCTCAGGGATCCCTCCAAACGTGAAAGATCGATTTAATTAGGGTTCCACCCTACATCGGTGATGAATGGAAAACTGCTTTCAAAACAAAATTTGGCTTATATGAATGGTTGGTTATGCCTATGGGTCTATCGAAGCTCCCTAACTTTTGTGCGCCTCATGCATCATGTACTTCGTCCATACATTGGAATCTTTGTTGTGGTTTACTTCGATGACATTCTTGTGTTTAGCAAAACCATGAACGAGCATCTTGATCATGTTAAGCTTGTTTTGCAAACACTTCGAAAAGAAAGTCTTTATGCCAACTTGAAGAAATGCACTTTTGGAGTTGACAAAGTGGTTTTCTTGGGTTTCGTTGTCTCTTCAAAGGGTGTCCATGTTGATGACACTAAGATCAAAGCAATTAAAACTTGGCCCCAACCCACCAATTTGCAACAAGTGCGAAGTTTCCTTGGCCTTGCAGGGTTTTATCACCGCTTTGTGAAAAACTTTAGCACTATTGCAGCCCCTTTGCATGCTTTGAGTAAGAAGAATACTCCTTTTGTTTGGGGTCCTTTGCAATCCAACGCTTTTGATGAGCTCAAGTCTTTGCTCACTCATGCTCCAATTCTTGCTTTGCCCAATTTTGACAAAACTTTTGAGGTCCATTGTGATGCAAGTGGTACCGGAATTGGCGGAGTTTTAATGCAAGAAAAACGAGTCATTGCTTATTTTAGTGAAAAACTCTCCGTGCTCAACTTAACTATCCTGTATGACAAAGAATTGTATGCTTTAGTGCGTGTGCTAAATGTTTGGGAACATTATCTTAGACCTCATGAGTTTGTCATCCATACCGATCATGAAACGCTGAAGTACTTAAAAGGTCAAACTAAATTGAACAAGCGTCATGCCAAATGGAGTGAATTTATTGAATCTTTTCGATATGTGATAAAGTACATTAAGGGCAAGGAAAATGTAGTTGCCGATGCACTTTCACGCATATGCACGCTTGTCACCCAACTTGAGTTGAATGTTATTGGCTTTGAGCACATCAAAGATTTATATGCTAGTGATCCATCTTTTGCACCTCATTATGCTAAATGTTTGACGCATACATCTTGGGAACAATATTACCTCAAGGATGGTTATCTTATGAGAGCTAACAAACTTTGCATACCCGAGTCTTCTCATGGAGGTGGACTCATGGGACATTTTGGACGCGACAAGACCTTCGCCACGCTCTCCAAGAACTACTTTTGGCCCAAGATGTTTCGAGACGTTTCCCGCTTCACCACCCGATGCTCTACATGCCGCAAAGCTAAGTCAAAAGCTCAATCTCATGGTCTTTACATACCTCTTCCAATTCCATATCAACCTTGGGAAGACATTAGCATGGACTTTGTACTTGGTTTGCCTAGAACTCAAAATGGAAAGTTCCGTGTTTGTGGTTGTAGATCGATTTTCTAAGATGGCACACTTTATTCCTTGCAACAAGGTAGACGATGCTTCACATATTGCAAATCTCTTTTGTAGGGAAATCTTGCGCCTTCATGGAGTACCAAAGTCAATCGTCTCCGACCGCGACGTCAAGTTCTTGAGTTACTTTTGGAAGACTCTTTGCGCCAACCTCGGCATCAAGCTCATGTTCTCATCCGCATACCATCCTCAAACCGACGGCCAAACGGAGGTGACAAACCGGACGCTCTCCACTCTACTTCGCGTGTTGATCAAGAAGAACATCAAGGAGTGGGGCGGTTCTACCCATCGCCGAAATACGCCTACAACCGCAAGAAGACATTCGACGACCGCAAGTCCCCTTCGAGGTCGCTCACGGCTTCAACCCATTGTCCCCATTGGACATCCTACCTCTACCTCTACAAGAGCGCACCAACCTCGACGCAAGTGCCCGTGCAAGCTACATCAAGAAGATGCATGAAGATACAAGAAACACCATCGAGCGCCAAGTACAACGACTAGCGACCAAGCTCAACATCAACAAGCAACCCATGATCTTCAACAAAGGCGATCTAGTGTGGCTACACCTTCGCAGGGAACGCTTCCCCAACGAACGCAAGTCCAAACTTCTACCTCGAGCCGATGGACCCTTCAAGGTGTTAGCACGCTACAACAACAACGCCTACAAGCTCGACCTACCAAGCGACAAGTACAACATGAGCGACACCTTCAACGTCAAAGACCTCTCGCCTTTCCATGGTGATGAAGAACTAGATCCGAGGTCGGATCCTTTCAAGGAGGGATATGATGCGAGCATCCTTCCATCATCCCCATGGACTCTACATCAACACCTACAACACCACAAGGACCGATGACTCGAGCACGCAAGAGCTCTTGAAACCGAGGTGACATCACTCCTCTCACAACTCTCCTTCGATTCACATGAGACATGGTTACTACCTCAAAAGGAAACTCTATGCATACTCGGCACCAAGGAGTCGACCATGAAGAGGCTGGGAAGCAAGGAGAATCGAAGCGAAGACATACGCGAAGACGGAGAGGAGAAAGCAACAGACCAGAGAGGCCGGACGGTGCAGACGGAGGTCTTGACGATCCGGACAGAGCTCGGATGATTCGGACCCCGGTCCGGACGATCCGGCTAACTCCACCGAAGGCAACAGAAGCGCCTCCCCGAAGCCGGACGATCCGGATCCCGTCCCGGATCATCCGGACCCCACCCGGACGTCCGGACCGTCTGCCGGACATCCGGCCCTACGCCGCCTCCAGCCGAGCACCCGGATCATCCGGACCCCCGTCCGGATCATCCGGCCAGCACCTGCGCGCGCGTGTTGGGCTGAGCCCATGTACCCCTTCGCCCCTAACTCTATATATAGGACCCCATATCCTCCCTTTGAGACTTACCATTGGATTAGCTCATATTTGTGTGTGAGAGCCTTTGCTCATCCACCGATACTTCTCCACGGAGATCAGGACCTCCGTCTAGGAGAAGATCCATCGGATTCAAGACCCCTATACGGAAGATCCCTCGTGGATTCAAGACCTCCTCCGGAGAAGAACGGCTACCTTTGTATCTTTCCTTTGTTGATTTTGGACCATGTATCACTCGTGCTTCGATGATCTAGACCTTGTGTGATTGATCCTTGTTGGTTGAGTGTTCCTCCCTCGTTTTCCCCGTGTTTCCTCTCGTTCTTCCGCGCGTTCTTTGTGTTCCCTCCGTAGGATCCCCTCCAAACGTGAAAGATCGACGAATTAGGGTTCCACCCTACATCACTCAGTTTCTTGCTTGTTCTTCGTTTGCTCGCAGGAAACAGACCCTCGTGGTCAGGTTGATCATGCTCCGGTGTGGTCAATAACCTCTCGGAGTTGGTTTAGCGATTGCTATATGCGACGCCCTCGCACGCCGTAGTCGGATCGCCAAAGTCGACTTCCACCAAAGCGAAATCCACCATCTCATCGAAAGACGGGACACCTCCGCCTCTATCAAGTGGTATCAGATTTCCGTGTTGCTCGGTGAGATTTTACAGCTTTTCGTAGTTTAGATCGAGTCTGTTCTTCATACCTACAGTCCACGAAAAAGCCACAAAAAAATTAGGGTTAGTTCATCATATCCGAACCAATCGAGCCTTTGCATAATCTTTTTCAGATTTGCGTTGTTGAATTTGCGGTTGCATCGTCGTCTCTAGTTGCTGGTCTTAGAGTCTAGTCTTTTAGAGTTTCGAGTTCTGGTCATAAGTTGTCACGCCACCGCCGCACCATCATCATCGCCCCTGCCATCTACCACCACCGCTTATCCGCCACCGCTTCGAATCCGTATCCATATACCACCACCGCTTATCCGCCACCGCTTCGAATCCGTATCCATATACCACCACCGCTTCCATATATTACAAATGCTGCCATCGACCACCATATATCCACCACCAATCCGAGTCCCTGGCATATTACGTTTGTTTTCGGGATCCATCTAGTTTTCCGATTCGTGTTTCCTTGTCTGAGTAGGTTTCGGATTCCAGCAATCTTTTGCCGTCCGTAGAAGAGGTTGGTTTCCAAAAAAAAATTGGGTCCGAAACCACCTCCGCTTAGGCCCAAAATTTTCCAAAACGCACGGGACAAAAAATTCGGCTATCCTATTTTAGGTGTTTCTAAGCGTATTGAGCGATCGCCGTTATAGAAAGTTTTTGACCCATTTCCAGTTTTTGGGTCCGGCAAAAAAAAAAAAATTGGTCAAAAAATTTTGAGCCCATCCCGTCGGCTTTGACTCGAAGAGTTTTGAGACACTCGCCATTACAGCGCAAAAAAAAAGCAGCGCAAAAAAAAAAGCCAAAAAAAAATTCAGAGTGTGCTTTTTCCTTGTTTACGTGCAGCCCGTGATTTTGTTAGTGTTCTAGGCTCGCGTCTCTAGCACGGGCCTAGGACCAGCACAGTACTGTCGTTGAGCGTTTATTCAACTTTGCATCTCTGGATTGATTATTGCTGACCTGTTTTGCTACCATATTATAAGCCTTCCCAGCTCCACATACATCTACGTCGTGCGTTTGATTCTCCTTGGTAATCGCTATATCCAAGCTTTGAGAGTTTTGACTACAACGGTTGCCGATCACCGCTTTTCTGGGAAAGAACTGTAAGAATTTGAGATTTGCTTGACTGATTTGTGACTGTCCACCACCACCACCACCACTTCCTAGTAGTCTCAGAGGATCATATTCTTGTGTGTTTCTATTGTGCTAACCATGGCAGGATCACAAGCCGATGAGACTGATTGGGAGAACCTCGACGAACAAACAGCTACATGATAAGTTTCAAAGAAATGATGATTGGACAAAAGATGTGCTAAACAGATTTGATGAGGCCATGGAGAAGATAGATGGCATTGAGAAGACGTTTGAAACAAAGCTTGATAGCAAGTTTGATGAATTGCTCGCTGTTTTCCACAACCACCGCCGGCTGCACCTATCGCACCTCTGCGACAACAACTCGCGCCCCTTCCGAATCAAGATGGATGAGCTCAGCGTGTTCCTATTGAGCCAGGACAAAATTCTGGTGCCGCCTCATCTGCTGTTGGTGCTTCTTTGGCTCCACTACTGCTGCTGCTGGTACCGACGAGGATGATTATGTGGAGATTACGAGGATGAGGTTGATCAACATCGAACTTCGTGCAACCACCAGCACCACAACCACCGTGTCGTCCACATGCAAATAATGGCAATGTTAGGGCTCCCTCGTCAGTGCGAGATCATGACCATCTCCTGATAGAGGCGGGTGTCCCGATCTTCGATGAGATGATAACTATCGATTTGGTGGAGACGACTTTGACGATCCGACTACAAACGTGCACGACGCTGCGCCTTAGCAATCGCTAAACCAACTCCGAGAGGTTATTGACCACGCCGAGCACAATCAACGACGACCACGAAGGTCTATTCCTGCAAGCAATCAAGAACAAGCAAGAATATGATAAAAGCAATCTGAATATTGCGAGTATGTATGAAGTATTGATAAAGGTGAGGATCCGTAAGCGGTCTTGGTCTGGTCGTTGGACACAAACGAAGTACACGAAGTTGCAATGGCTAACTTTTAACTAAACAAATCCCAAGGAAAAAGCTACTAGATGGATCTACTGATATAGGAGCAAGGGGTGGCGGCCAAGGAGGTGGGAGAACGTCCCAAGGCAGGCTAAAACTAACCCTAGGTCGTACAAGGCCAATGGGCCCAAGTGGAGGTGACGTAACACCTTTGGACTTGTAGTTTGACTCGGATTCTGGTGCAGCGTCAGATTGTTTCGTCCATAACTCAACGCTCCGGACGGCTTTTAAGGTGATTCCAATTGTGCTGGAAATAGGATGAAATCTACTTTCCAACAAAAAAAGAATCACCCAATTTGGAGTCCGTATGAAAAAGTTGTTGGCGTTTTGAGTCAGGTATGTCTGTGCAGTCCGAATCTGAATCCAGAACATGAGAAACTTGGACTCTATCTTCTCTTGGCCCAAAAGTGACGTGAGAAGACTTTTTGAACAGCACCTAAACTTCTCCTTTTTCCTTATCTTTATATGTGGATTGTACAAATTTCCCATACACCTGCAATTAGACAAAACACAAAAGTATGTGAAGTATTTTTGTTCTGGATAACATAAATTTATTATTGAATAGTTTGCACTAGAAATCACCTGACAAATATGCATGTATGCAATATTTTTGGTCTTATCCAAGGTATTTATGTCCTCATCATCCTCCCCTTTTTGAAAATAAAGCCGTCCTCGGCGTTGCTTAATCTGAAATGTGGCCAACAAAAGAGACAAGGTGTACATGTTGTATATGTATATGTCATCCATTTTTACTTCCCTTGATTTTTGCATATATGACACATGAATAGATGAGTAACTTGCATAGTTCATAAAATCTAAAGCCAAAAAATTAGCACAAGAAGTAGAAGGCATGAAAATATTGCAACTCAGTTTGCACATATAAGTGAAGCTCTTATTCATTTCAAAAGATTGACAATGTTCATCATTAAACCATCCCAACGTTGGTGAATAAACCTTACTTGCATCAAATTTACATGCTACAACATGCTTAGATAAGCAAACATGCAATGAGTCATTCGACACAAAATCATCACCAAGATTAGAGGTCATATCAAAATGATTAAACATTGATTCTTTTGCATCAACAGTTAATTCAATGGGTGCTCTCAAAATTGTTGGTATTTCAGTTGTTTGATCACATGGCAAAGTCAAATTATCAATATAATCCTCTAAAATAGGTGGTGTGATCAAAGTAGTGGGTAGCTCAACACAAGATATATTCAAGTTAACTAGGCATGCATCATTCTCATGTAAAAGTGGAAAATCTGTACCTTTGTCATTACCTCTTATAGTCAACTCGATGATGCAGCACTCTCGATGGTGATGTGTCACATGGTGGAGATGATGTAGTCCTCGCAACAACGGATGTGGTTGTCATAGTACGCCTAGTAGTTGAATAAACATCTGTATCAACAGTTGGAATGTGCATCGTGCGCTTGTTCTCCTTGTGGGCAACACGTCGTTTTATTTCCTGTTCAGCTTTGCAAGCAAGACGAAACAAATGGTCCATAGGATAACACTCTTCATGAATTAGTATCTCCTGAATATTATGGTTTAATCCTCCCCAAAATCTATCCATAAAATCTTCTTCACTTTCTTCTAAAAATGAGTGCAACAAGGTAGTTTGTAAATCATCATAATATTTCGTTACGGTGTCACTACCTTGTTTTAAATGTTCCAGTTTTTTAATCATGCCACGAGTATAATAAACATCGACGAATCTATCTCTCATGACATGTTTTAAATCATCCCAAGTATTAGGTACATAATAAGGGTGTAACCGACAATATTCACTCCACCAAACAAGAGCATAACCCGTGAAAGAACCAACCGCAACCGTAACTTATTTACGTTCATCAAAATTATGGGAAGCAAATATATTATTTATGTCTAACTCCCATTCAATATATAAAGCAGGTCTAAAATGGCCATTAAATGGTGGTATAGAAACATGAACCTGATCATGTGCATTTGGATGTTTGTGCACCTCTCGTGACGGTTGTGGTATTTGCATAGGTGGTGGCATGTCTCCCAGGATCGACAAAGCCCATGAATTGACTCTGATCCTGTCATGATTAGTAGAACAAGAAACAAAATCCAAAAATAATGTTCCTACAACTACTAGGATGTGGTGGTAAAACGCTCACAAGAAAGCAAATATCAATGTCTTACAAGTTCTTACCATGCAGCAGAAAGGTGATCGGCAACCAGCGGTGTCAAGTAACTCCAAATATTGAGTAAAGCGATTGCGGGGAGCGACGATACAAATCCGAGTCAAACCATAAGTCCAAAGGTGTTACACACTCCACTTGGGCCCATTGGCCTTGTACGACCTAGGGTTAGTTTTAGCCTGCCTTGGGACGTTCTCCCACCTCCTTGCCACCCTTGCTCCTATATCAGTAGATCCATCTAGTAGCTTTTTCCTTGGGATTTGTTTAGTTAAAGTTAGCCATTGCAACTTCGTACTTCGCTTGTGTCCAACGACCAGACCAAGACCGCTTACGGATCCTCACCTTTATCAATACTTCATACATACCGCAATATTCAGATTGCTTTATCATATTCTTGCTTGTTCTTCGATTGTTTGCAGGAATAGACCTTCGTGGTCGTTGATTGTTCGCTGGTCAATAACCTCGAGTTGGTTTAGCGATTGCAAGGCGCAACGTCAGGCACGCTTGTAGTCGGATCGTCAAAGTCGCTCCACCAAATCGATAGTTATCATCTCATCGAAAGATCGGACACCCCGCTCTATCAAGTGGTATCAGTTTTCAGGTTGTTCGTGAGAATTTCAGTTTTCCTAGATTAGATTTATTTTCTACCTATTGTCCAAGAAAAAGCCACACAAAAAGTTAGATCTATTCATCCTTATCCAAGCCATCAACCTTTGCAATTTTCTATTCATTGCTTGCATAGTTGAATTATCGTTGCATCGCGTGTCGGGTTGCTGGTCTTAGTGTCTAGTTCCTTTAGAGTTTTAGTTCTGTTCACATTAGTCACGCCGTGCATCATTATCCCTTCCGCTGTCCACCATCCCATCTATTAATTTCACCACGCATATACGCTGTTCATTGTCATAATCATAGTGGAGGTCATTCACATCTTCGCCGATCCAATCTGATCTTATCTAGTTTGTTTTGGAAAGAGGGAGAAAAAGAGAGAAAAGAGAGAAAAAAAGGAAAGAAAAAAAAGAAAAGAGAGAGAAGAAAAGAAAAAAAAGAGGAGGAAAAAGAGAAGAAAAACGGATCTATCTAGAATCAATGTCGCACTGAATTCGGATTAGAATCGCTTTACGACCGCTCAAGAAACAGGTGTATCTTCCTCACGAAGTCCGCTTGGCCCGTGAGTACTCAAATTGAAGATACGCAGACGTGACGTAGATAGTTGCAGAAGCTGGTTCAATATTTGACACCTCAAAATCGTCTTCTAAATAGGTCTTTTGCCCTTCGAAGTTCGGGAGCACAGCTTGTTCCAATTTTTCGGCCAGTTTAGAATTCTTTGACTCTCATATCAACTCGAATTGAGTGATTCTTTTGCATTGGAAAGCTTGAGTTAGCATTCTTTGAAAAATTTATCAGAAAATTGGCTCAAACTTTTCAAGAGGAAAGTTGAGAGAGAGTTGTTGTATATCCTGGCGGCGCTTGTTTTTCATCATTATCTTCACTTATATCTTGCTGTCAAGAGCTACTTAGTATCCTTCATTGATGCTAGTTGTGCTACGCTGTGACCTCATTAGTGTTCTAGGCTCTCGCCTCTAGTCCGGCTCTAGCCTAGGACCAGCATACCAAGCTGAGCGCTTATTCAACATTGCATCTTTGAATTGATTATTGCTAATCTTTTGCTACCATATATAGCCAACCCAGCTCCACATATTTCTACACCGTATAATGACGCCCCCCGCAATCGCTTACTCAATATTTGAGTTACTTGACACCGCTGGTTGCCGATCACTGCATGGTAAGAACTTGTAAGACATTGATATTTGCTTTATCTGTGAGCGCTTTTACCACCACATCCTAGTAGTTGTAGGAACATTATTTTTGGATTTTGTTTCTTGTTCTACTAATCATGACAGGATCCAGAGTCAATTCATGGGCTTTGTCGATCGGAGACATGCCACCACCTATGCAAATACCACAACCGCCACGAGAGGCACAAACATCCAAATGCACATGATCGGTTCATGTTTCTATACCACCATTTAATGGCCATTTTAGACCTGCTTTATATATTGAATGGGAGTTAGACATAAATAATATATTTGCTTCCCATAATTTTGATGAACGAATAAGTTACGGGTTATGTTGGTTCTTTCAATGGTTATGCTCTTGTTTGGTGGAGGAATATTGTCGTCTAACCTTTATTATGTACCTAATACTTGGGATGATTTAAAACATGTCATGAGAGATAGATTCGCTCGATGTTTATTATACTCGTGGCATGATTAAAAACTCGAACATTTAAAACAAGGTAGTGACACCAGAATCAAATATTATGATGATTTACAAACCACCTTGTTGCACTCATTTTAGAAGAAAGTGAAGAAGATTTTATGGATAGATTTTGGGGGATTAAACCATAATATCTCGGAGATACTAATTCATGAAGAGTGTTATCCTATGGACCATTGTTTTTTGGCTTGCTTGCAAAGCTGAACAGAAATAAAACGACGGTTGCTCCATAAGGAGAACAAGCGACGATGCACATTCCAACTTGATACAGATGTTTATTCAACTACTAGGCGATTTATGACAACCACATCCGCTGTTGCGAGGACTACATCATCTCCACCATGTGACATCACCATCGAGAGTGCTCGTGATCATCTGAGTTGACTATAAGAGGTAATGACAAAGGTACAGATTTTCCACTTTTACATGAGAATGATGCATGCCTAGTTAACTTGAATATATCTTGTGTTGAGCTACCCACTACTTTGATCACACCACCTATTTTAGAGGATTATATTGATAATTTGATTCTGCATGTGATCAAACAACTGAAATACCAACAATTTTGAGAGCACCCATTGAATTAACTGTTGATGCAAAAGAATCAATGTTTAATCATTTTGATATGACCTCTAATCTTGGTGATGATTTTGTGTCGAATGACTCATTGCATGTTTGCTTATCTAAGCATGTTGTAGCATGTAAATTTGATGCAAGTAAGGTTTATTCACCAACGTTGGGATGGTTTAATGATGAACATTGTCAATCTTTGAAATGAATAAGAGCTTCACTTATATGTGCAAACTGAGTTGCAATATTTTCATTTCTACTTTTGTGCTAATTTTTGGCTTTAGATTTTATGAACTATGCAAGTTACTCATCTATTCATGTGTCATATATGCAAAAATCAAGGGAAGTAAAATGGATGACATATACATATACAACATGTACACTTTGTCTCTTTTGTTAGCCACATTTCAGATTAAGCAACGCCGAGGACGGCTTTATTTTCAAAAAGGAGGATGATGAGGACATAAATACTTTGATAAGACCAAAATATTGCATACATGCATATTTGTCGTGTGATTTCTAGTGCAAACTATTCAATAATAAATTTATGTTATCCGTAACAAAAATACTTCACATACTTTTTGTGTTTTGTCTAATTGCAGGTGTATGGGAAATTTGTACAATCCACATAAAGATAAGGAAAAGGAGAAGTTTAGGTGTTGTTCAAAAAGTCTTTCACGTCACTTTTGGGCCAAGAGAAGATAGAGTCCAAGTTTCTCATGTTCGATTCAGATTCGACTGCATGCACATACCTGACCAAAACGCCAACAACTTTTTCATACGGATTCCAAATTGGGTGATTCTTTTTTGTTGGAAAGTAGATTTCATCCTATTTCCAGCACAATTGAATCACCTTAAAAGCCGTCCGGAGCGTTGAGTTATGGACGAAACAATCTGACGCACCAGAATCCGAGTCAAACCATAAGTCCAAAGGTGTTATCACCTCCACTTGGGCCCATTGGCCTTGTACGACCTAGGGTTATTTAGCCTGCCTTGGGACGTTCTCCCACCCCTTGGCCGCCACCCTTGCTCCTATATCAGTAGATCCATCTAGTAGCTTTTTCCTTGGGATTTGTTTAGTTAAAAGTTAGCCATTGCAACTTCGTACTTCGCTTGTGTCCAACGACGACTCAAGACCGCTTACGGATCCTCACCTTTATCAATACTTCATACATACCGCAATATTCAGATTGCTTTTATCATATTCTTGCTTGTTCTTCGATTGCTTGCAGGAATAGACCTTCGTGGTCGTTGATTGTGCTCGGCGTGGTCAATAACCTCTCGGAGTTGGTTTAGCGACATAAGGCGCAACGTCCGCACGCTTGTAGTCGGATCGCAAAGTCGCTCCACCAAATCGATAGTTATCATCTCATCGAAAGATCGACAACCCCGCCTCATCGTGAGATGGTCATGATCTCACCTGAGGGAGCCCTAACATTGCCATTATTTGCATGTGGACGACCTGGTGGTTGTGGTGCTGGTGGTTGCACGAAGTTCTGATGTTGATCAACCTCATCCTCGTGAATCTCCCCACATAATCATCCTCGCTTGGTTTCAGCAGCAGCAGAGCGGTAGTGGAGCCAAAGAAGCACCAACAGCAGTAGCAGCGCACCAGAATTTTGTCCGCTCAATAGGAACACGCTGAGCTCATCCATACCGATTCGAAGGGGCGAGTTGTTGTCGCGGAGGTGCGATAGTGCAGCCAAGGTGGTTGTGGAAAACGCAAAGCAATTCATCAAACTTGCTATCAAGCTTTGTTTCAAACGCTCAATGCCATCTATCTTTCCATGGCCTCATCAAATCTGTTTAGCACATCTTGCACCTGTCCAATCATCATTTGCTGAAACTTATCATGTAGCTGTTTGTTCTGCCAAAGTTCTCCCAATCAGCCTCATCGGCTTGTGATCCTGCCATGGTTAGGGCAGAATAGAAACACACAAGAATATGATCCTACAGACTACTAGGAAGTGGTGGTGGTGGTGGTGGGATAACACAAATCAGTCAAGCAAATCTCAAATTCTACCAGTTCTTCAGAAGAAAGCGGTGATCGGCAACCGCTAGAAGTCAAAACTCAAAGCTTGGATATAGCGACATTAAGGAGAATCAAACGCACGACGAGATGTATGTGGAGCTGGCTTATAATATGGTAGCAAAACAGTCAGCAATAATCAATCCAGAGATGCAAAGTTGAATAAATAACGACAAGATCAGGTCGTCCTAGGCCCGCATAGAGACGCGAGCCTAGAACACTAACAAAATCACGGCTGCACGAAACAAGGAAAAGCACACTGAATTTTTTTTGCTTTTTTTTTGCGCCGCTTTTTTTTATGCCAGAATGGCGAAAGTGTCTCAAAACTCTTCCCAGTCAAATCGACAGATGGGCTCAAAATTTTTCACCAATTTTTTTTTCGATCGCCCGACCCAAAAACCGAAATGGGTCAAAAAACTTCTATAACGGGCGACCGTCTAACACGCTTAGAAACACCTAAAATAGGATAGCCAGAATTTTTTTTGTCCGCTTTTGGAAAATTTTGGCCTAAACGAGGGTGGTTTTACCCAATTTTTTTTTGGAAACCAACTTTCTACGGACGGGCAAAAGATTACGAACCAAACCTACTCGCATAAGGAAACACTTAATCGAAAACTAGATGGATCCCGAAACAAACGAATATGCCAGGACTCGGATTGGTGGTGGATATATGGTGGTCGGCAGATTTGTAATATATGGAAGCGTGGTGGTATATGGATACGGATTCAAGCGTGTGGCGATAAGCGGTGGTATATGGATACGGATTCGGGCGGCGGATAATGGTAGATGGCAGGGGCGATGATGATGGTGCGGCGTGGCGGACAACTTATGACCGTAACCCTAAACTCTAAAAGACTAGACTCTAAGACCAAAGAACTAGAGACGCATTTATGCAACCGCAAATTCAACAACGCAAATACATAAAAAGATTATGCAAAGGCTCGATTGGTTCGGATATGATGAACTAACCCTAATTTTTTTGTGGCTTTTTCGTGGATCAGGTATGAAGAACAGACTCGATCTAAACTACTTAAAACTGTAAAATCTCACCGAGCAACCCGAACTGATACCACTTGATAGAGGCGGAGGTGTCCCGCTTTTCATGAGATGGTGGATTTCGCTGGTGGAAGTCGACTTTGACGATCCGACCATACGCGGCAGGAGGATTTGCCGCGCTTTAGCACCGAAGTAAACCAATCTTCTAGGAGGTTGTTGAACACACCGGAGCATGATCAACTCCGATCCACGCAGGGTCCGCTGAACAGGCAGGAAAACGAGGTTAAATAAGGTACAAATCGAAAGTGATGTAGGGATGAAATCTCCCACCACGATTCATAGAACTGGCGGATCTTCAGACGGGAGGTCTCCATCTCGTGGAGAAGTATCGTGATGAGCAAAGGCTCACACACAAATATGAGCTAATCCAATGGTAAGTCTCAAAGGGAGGATATGGGGTCCTATATAGAGTTAGGGGCGGTGGTATGGGCTCAGCTTCAACACGCGCTGGAGGTGTCGGTGCCGATGATCCGGACGGGGTCCGATGATCCGTGCTCGGCCGAGGCGGCGAGGGGCTGGATATGTCCGGCAGACGGTCCGGACGCCGGTGGTCCGGATGATCCGACGGATCCGATCGCCCGCTGGGAGGCGCTTCCGCTTTTCGGAGTTATGGATTGCCCGGTCGGGTCCGAATCATCCGAAGCTCCGCCCGATCGCCCGCTTCCGCCTGCATCGGCCCGCCTTTCGTCTCTGCTTCTTTCCTCTTCGCTAGCAGAGTCTTCCGCTCGATTTCCTTGCTTCCCAGCCTTCATGGTCGACTCCTTGGTGCCCGAAAGTATGCATAGAGTTTTTGAGGTAGTAACCATGTCTCATGTGAATCAAGGAGAGTTGTGAGAGGAGTGATGTCACTGGTTTCAAGAGCTCTGCACGTGCTCGAGTCATCGGTCCTTGTGGTGTTGTAGGTGTTGATGTAGAGTCCATGGGGATGATGGAAGGATGCTCGCAGATCATATCCCTCCTTCGAAGGATCCGACTGGATCTAGTTCTTCATCACCATGGAAAGGCGTAGAGGTCTTTGACGTTGAAGGTGCGCTCATGTTGTACTTGTCGCTGGTAGGTCGAGCTTGTAGGCGCTTGTTGTTGTAGCGCATAACACCTTGAAGGGTCCATCGCCAGGTAGAAGTTTGACTTGCGCTCGAAGCGCCTCGCTAAGGTGTAGCCACACCAGATCGCCTTTGTTGAAGATCATGGGTTGCTTGTTGATGTTGAGCTTGGTCGCTAGTCGCTGTACTTGGCGCCGATGGTGTTTCTTGTATCTTTCATGCATCTTCTTGATGTAGCCACCCGCACTTGCGCCGAGGTTGGTGCGCTTCAGAGGTAGAGGTAGGATGTCCAATGGGGACAATGGGTTGAAGCCGAGACGACCTCAAGGGGACTTGCCGGGTCGCTTAACGTCCTATGCTTAGTTGTAGGCGTATCGGCGACAGTAGACACGCCCCACCTTGATGTTCTTTTTGATCAACACGCCAAGCGAGAGTGGAGAGCGCCCGTTTGTCACCTGCTTGGGCTGCGGTTTGAGGATGGTATGCGGATGAGAACATGAGCTTGATGCCGAGGTTGGCGCAAAGAGTCTTCCAAAAGTAACTCAAGAACTTGACGTCATGGTCGGAGACGATTGACTTTGGTACTCCATGAAGGCGCAAGATTTCCTACAAAAAGAGATGTTGATTGTAGAGGCATCAATAATATTACTATTCGCTATCGCCACCCTATTCCTAGGCTAGATGATATGCTTGATGAATTGAGTGGTTTCACAATATTCTCCAAAGTTGATTTATGAGTGGATACCATCAAATTCGTATGAAATTGGGAGATGAATGGAAAACAGCATTTAAAACTAAGTTTGATTATATGAGTGGTTAGTCATGCCTTTGGGTTAACTAATCCACCTAGTACTTTCATGAGATTAATGAACAAGTTTTACGTGCTTTCATTGACGATTTGTGGTAGTCTATTTTGATGATATAGTGATTTATAGCAAATCTTTGGAAGAACATTTGAACATTTACGTTGTTGTTTTTAATGCTTTACGTGATGCACGCTTGTTTGGTAACCTTGGAAGTGCACCTTTGGCACCTAATTTAGTATCTTTTCTTGGCTATGTTGTTACTCCACAAGGAATTGAAGTTGATAAAGCCAAGATTGAAGCTATTGAGAGTTGGCCGCAGCCCAAAACGGTCACACAAGTGAGGAGTTTCTGGCCTCGCTGGTTTCTATAGCGCTTTTGTGAGAGATTTCAGCACCATTGTCTGCATTCTCTCAACGAGCTTACAAAGAAGGATGTGCCTTTTGTTTGGGGTACTGCGACAGAAGAAGCCTTCACGGATTGAAAGCTGTTGACATGCTCCTTTACTCCAACTTCCTGATTTTAATAAGACTTTGAGCTTGAATGTGATGCTAGTGGAATTGGATTAGAGGTGTGTTATTACAAGATGGCAAACCTATTGCATACTTTTTTCTGAAAATTGAGTGGGCCTAGTCTGAATTACTTCTACTTATGATAAAGAATTATATGCTCTTGTTCGACTTTAGAAACATGGCAACATTATTTATGGCCCAAAGAATTTGTTATACATTCTGATCATGAATCTTGAAACATATTAAAAGTCAAGCTAAACTGAATCAGAGACATGCTAAATGGGTTGAATTCATTGAGACTTTCCTTATGTCATTAAACACAAGAAGGTAAAGAAAATGTTTTGCTGATGCATTGTCTCTGCTGCTATACTATGCTTTCACAACTTGACTTCAAAATATTTGGTTTGGAGACCATCAAAGATCAATATGTGCATGATGCTGATTTAAAGATGTATTGTAGAATTGTAAAGAAGGAAGAACATGGAACAAGTTTGTCGTTAATGATGGATTTGTGTTCCGTACAACAAGCTATGCATTCCAGCCAGCTCCGCTTGCCTTTTGTTGTTGCAGAGGCGATGGAGGAGGACTAATGGGACACTTGGCGTGAAGAAGACGGAGGACGACTTACACATTTCTTTTGGCCAAAGATGAGACGGATGTTGAGCTTTATTGCTCACGCATCATACATGTCAAAAGCTAAGTCACGACTCAATCCTCATGGTTTATATATGCCTTGCTCGTACTCTAGTGTTCCTTGGGAGGATATATCTATGGACTTTGTTTTAGGTTTACCTAGAACAAAGAAGGAGGGATAGCATATTTGTTGTCGTGATAGATTCTAAAATGGCACAGCTTTATACCATGTCATAAAAGCGATGATGTCAAGCCAATGTTGCTGATTTGTTCTTTCGTGAAATTATTCGCCAGTATGGTGTGCCAAATACTATTGTTTCAGATCGTGATACTAAATTTCTTAGCCACTTTTGGAGATGTTTATGGACTAAGTTGGGGACTAAACCTTTTAGTACTACTTGTCACCCCTAAACCGATGGATAAATCAAGTAGTCAATAGAACATTGTCTACTATGCTTAGGGCTGTTCTAAAGAAAAATAAGAAATGTGGGAGGAATGCTTGCCTCATATTGAATTTGCTTATAATCGCTCATTGCATTCTACTACTAAGATGTGCCTTTGAAGTTGTGTATGGTTTCCTACCGCTGCACCTATTGATTTGTCGCTTCTTCCATCTTCGGAGAAGGTTAATTTTGATGCTAAAAAACGCTGAATTGATTTTAAAATGCATGAGTTAACTAAGGAAAACATTGAGCGATGAATGCTAAATATAAACTTGCTCGGAGATAAGGGTAGAAAACATGTTGTGTTTGCACCGGAGATCTTGTTTGGTTACATTTAAATGTAAGGATAGATTTCCTGATTTGCAAATCAAAGCTAATGCCACGTTCAGCTGGTCCCTTTAAGGTGTTGGAGAAAGTAAATGATAATGCATATAAACTTGAGTCACCGCAGATTTTGGGGTTAGTCCCACTTTTAACATTGCAGATTTGAAGCTATATTTGGTGAGGAAGATGAACTTCCACGAGGACTACTTCATTTCAAGAAGGGGAGGATGATGAGGACATCAATACCATTGTTACAATCCCACAGCCCCTGCACGCTATACATAATCGACCAATTACTAGAGCTCACAAGACGCCAACTAAATTACTGTGTACTTTCGCTTTCTTGGGTAATGATTCTAATGTTCATGAGAATATGATGCTGCTTAAATTGGATACATTTGTTTTGCTTACAAATGAAGGGCCTAGCTTGGAGAAGGATGAACATTGAGCAAGAACAAGCATGGAGATGATGGCATGCAAGGGGACAAGAATGGAGTTACAAGTGATGATTTTAGGACTTTAAAGCCACCATAATGAGTGCATGAAGCCTTGGACGAAATATACAAGATGCCACTTCATAAATTTCATCCAGAGGCTATTCTAGGTGCTACATACTTATTATTGGGCCAGGCCCATGTAATTTCGAAATACATTAGTATAGGCTATTTTAGAGTCCGATAGTGTGGGGAAACAAGAGATAGGGTTAGTTTCGACCCCTCCACCAAGGGCCACGAAATTCTCCCTCTTCCTCCATATATACTGCCCTTAGGGCACCGCTAGACTTTGGGTTTTGTTTAGATCAAAAGTTCGCCTCTAGTCGCAACTTCACAGCATTTCGCTTGTGTTCAATCCACTGCATAAAGGCGCCAGTAACCCCACCTTGATCAATAAAGCTATCTTATATTCGCAATATCCAGATTGCAATCTCAGCTTTCTTGCTTGTTCTTCGCTTGCTCGCAGGAAATAGACCGTGGTCAGGTTGATCGTGTTCGCGGGTCAATAACCTCTCCTGAGTTGGTTTAGCGACATATATGCTGACGCCCTCGCACGCCAGAAGTCGGATCGTCAAAGTCGACTTCCACCAAAGCGAAATCCACCATCTCATCGAAAGACGGGACACCTTTGCCTCTATCATGGCCCTGACCCAATAATAAGGTGACACAACACCTAGAATAGCGTATGGACGAATATTATGAAGTGGCATCTTGTATATTTCGTTCAAGGCTTCATGCACTCCTTATGGTGGCTTCAAAGTCCTGAAATCATCACTTGTAACTCCGTTCTTGATCCCCATGCGCATGCCATCAACTCCATGCGTGTTCTTGCTCCAATGTTCATCCTTCTCCAAGTTAGGCCCTTCATTTGTAAGCAAAACAAATGTATCCAATTTAGGGAGCATCATATTCTCATGAACATTAGAATCATTACCAAGAAACAAAAGTACTGTAATTTAAATTGGCGCGCGAGCTCTAGTAATTGGTCCCAGATATGTAACAAGAGGGGCTGTGGGTGTAACAATGGTATTGATGTCCTCATCATCCTCCCTTCTTGAAATGAAGTCGCCTCGATTTGAAGCTCATCTTCCTCACCCAAATAAGGCGCCAAATCTGAATGTTAAAAGTGGACTAACCCCAAAATCTGCAGGCAGCTCAAGTTTATATGCATTATCATTTATTTTCTCCAACACCTTAAAGGGACCAGCAGCACGTGGCATTAGTTTTGATTTGTGCAAATCAGAAATCTATCCTCACTTAAATGTAACTAAACAAGATCTCCAAAAAAACACAACATGTTTTCTACCCTTATCTCCAAAGAAGTTTATATTTAGCATTCATACGCCAATGTTTTCCTTAGTTAACCCATGCATTTTAAAATCAATTCAGCACGCTTTTTTAGCATCAAAATTAACTCTTCTCCAAGATGGAAGTGGCAACAAATCAATAGGTGCACGAGGTAGGAAACCACACAACTTCAAAAGGGCACATCTTAGTAGTAGAATGCAATGAACGATTATAAGCAAATTCAATATGAGGCAAGCATTCCTCCCACATTTTCTTATTATTCTTTAGAACAGCCCTAAGCATAGTAGACAATGTTCTATTGACTACTTCAGTTTGTCCATCAGCTTTGGGGTGACAAGTAGTACTAAAAAGCAGTTTAGTCCCCAACTTAGCCCATAAACATCTCCAAAAGTGGCTAAGAAATTTAGTATCACGATCTGAAACAATAGTATTTGGCACACCATGCAAGTTTAATAATTTTACTAAAGAACAAATCAGCAACATTAACAACATCATCGCTTTTATGACATGGTATAAAGTGTGCCATTTTCAGAATCTATCCACGACAACAAATATGTTATCCTCCCTTCTTTGTTCTAGGTAAACCTAAAACAAAGTCCATAGATATATCCTCCCAAGGAACACTAGGTACAGCAAAGGCATATATAAACCATGAGGATTGAGTCGTGACTTAGCTTTTTGACATGTAGTGCAATGAGCAATAAAACGCCAACATCCCGCCTCATCTTTGGCCAAAAGAAATGTGTAGCAAGTACGCCCTCCGCTTTCACGCCAAAGTGTCCCATTAGTCCTCCTCCATGCGCCCTCGCAACAACAAAAGACTAACGGAGCTAGCTGGAATGCATAGCTTGTTAGCACGAACACAAATCCATCATTAACGACAAACTTGTTCCATGTTCTTCCTTCTTACAATTCTGCAATACATCTTTAAAATCAGCATCATGCACATATTGATCTTTGATGGTCTCCAAACCAAATATTTTGAAGTCAAGTTGTGAAAGCATAGTATAGCTTATTTAGACAATGCATCAAGAATAACATTTTCTTTACCCTTCTTGTGTTTAATGACATAAGGAAAGTCTCAATGAATTCAACCCATTTAGCATGTCTACATTCAGTTTAGCTTGACTTTTAATATGTTTCAAAGATTCATGATCGTAATGTATAACAAATTCTTTGGGCCATAAATAATGTTGCCATGTTTCTAAAGTCCTAACAAGAGCATATAATTCTTTATCATAAGTAGAATAATTCAGACTAGGCCCACTCAATTTTTCGTAAAAGTATGCAACAGGTTTGCTATCTTGTAATAACACACCTCCTAATCCAATTCCACTAGCATCACATTCAAGCTCAAAAGTCTTATTAAAATCAGAAGTTGGAGTTAAGGAGCATGTGTCAACTTATCTTTCAACACCGTGAAGGCTTCTTCCCGTGCGGTACCCCAAACAAAAGGCACATCCTTCTTTGTAAGCTCATTGAGAGGTGCAGCAATGGTGCTGAAATCTCTCACAAAACGCCTATAGAATCCAAATGAGGCCAAGAAAACTCCTCACTTGTGTGACCGCTTTGGCCGCGCCAACTCTCAATAGCTTCAATCTTGGCTTTATCAACTTCAATTCCCCGTGGAGTAACAACATAGCCAAGAAAAGACACTCTGTCCGGTGCAAAAGGTGCACTTCCCAAGGTTACCAAACAAACGCATCACGAGAGCAATAAAAACAGCACGAAATGTTCCAAATGTTCCTCCAAAGATCTGCTATAAATCAATATGTCATCAAAGTAACTACCACAAATCGTCCAATGAAAGCACGAAACTTCGCTCATTAATCTCATGAAAGTACTAGGTGCATTAGTTAACCCAAAAGGCATGACTAACCACTCATATAATCCAAACTTAGTTTTAAATGTTGTTTTCCATTCATCTCCCAATTTCATACGAATTTGATGGTATCCACTACGCAAATCAACTTTGGAGAATATTGTAGAGCCACTCAATTCATCAAGCATATCATCTAGCCTAGGAATAGGATGACGATATTTAATAGTAATATTATTAATGCCTCTACAAGCAACACACATACGTGATGTACCATCCTTTTCGCACTAGAATAATAGGAACAAAGACAAGGACTAAGGGATTCGCGATATAACCTTTTGTCGAGAAGCTCTTGTACTTGACGATAATCTCCTTCGCCTCCTCCGGATTGGTACGGTATGGCGACGGTTTGCATAAGAAGCACCGGAATTAAGTCAACTGATGCTCAATCCCACTAATAGGCGGTAATCCCGGTGGCACGCCTTGTGGAAAGACGCCGAAACCCTCGCAAATGTTAGTGACAGCAGGAGGCAAAGAGGAAGGCACGCCCTCGAATGAAAATAATGCCTTTTGCACACAAAAGCATAGCAAACAGATTTGCTAAAATCTAGCTCATCAATATCAGATTTAGTGGCAAGTAAACATGCACTTTTCAATTTAATTTCGAAGCAACACTAGATGGTTTACTATTAGGCTTCATATGTTGCTCAAATTCTTTTGCCACAATCTGATTTTCACTCTTATTTTTCTCCTGTTTTGCTTTATTAGCTCTATTAATATCATCTTTCAAAATGGACCTGTGGAGTCATAGGAAGCAAAGTAATATTTTTATCCTTATGAACAAGAGTATACTGATTGTTTCTACCATGGTGTACAGAATTTTATCAAATTGCCATGGTCTACCAAGTAATAAGGAACATGCTTGCATAGGTACCACATCACAATCAACATAATCAGATATGTAGAGATACTAAAATGCACACCTAATAGTACGTGTTACCTTAACCTTGCCGCTGTTGTTGAACCATTGAATGTAGTAAGGATGTGGATGTGGTCTTGTGGTGAGAGATAGCTTCCACCATCTCCATGCTAGCCAAGTTGTTGCAGCTCCTCCATCTATGATGACGCTAATAGAACGCTCCTTCACAACTCCCTTTGTATGGAACAAATTATGCCTCTGATTTTGCTCAGCTTGTGTAACCTGCACACTCAAAACACGTTATAACTAAACATTCATACCACAAGATCTTCAAGAGCCATCTATTGTGTCTCATGATCGTAATCATCTCCACCGTGTTCCTCATGTGTAATAAGAGCCAAAGTCTCTCATCATAGTCACTAGCGGACTCATACCCGCCATCCTCAGTAGAGCAATCATCACACGCTGAGATTTGCATTCTTCTCAAGAAATGTCCTCTCCCTTACAACGATTTACAAATAATATCACTTGTGTGCCCTGTTGACGCCATGGAAGAAGAAGAGCTCTCAGCAGGTCCGCAGTGTGCTCTTGGCAGATAGTGGTGGTTGTGCTCGCTTTGTATCACGGTTGGAGGTGGCACCACGGAGGTGCCGTGTAGCAGAACGTGGAAGTAGATGATGCACGTGGTGTCCATGATGAAGGTCGACCTGCACAAAAGTTAGTCCGCCAATGCCTCGCCGATCCTGCACTTCACGCTCAGCTTTACAAGCAAGATGGAATAAACGAGTGATATTATTATAATCCTTATAGTCTAGAATGGTCTCAATCTCTATTTAATCCACCCGTAAAACGTGCAAGCATAGCTTCATTCTCCTCAACAATACCACATCTAATCAAGCCAGTTTGTAATTCCCGATAATATTCTTCTACAGAATTTTTTCTTGTCTTAAACGCTGCAATTTTTGAAGCAATTCACGTTGATAATATGGTGGAACCCAACGAGTACGCATAGCAGTTTTCAAAGCAGCCCAAGTAGCTGGAACAGGATATAATCTACAATGTTCAGACCACCAAACACATGCAAAGCTAGTGAAAGCACAAACAGTAGCAGGAACACGCCTCCTCGTGATATTGTAAACATGTAAATCGTTGTTCAGTTTCTAACTCCCAAGTAAGATATATATCAGGAACATATCTACCCTCAAATGGTGGAATATTCAATTTCAGTTTAGGGAGTGATGAGGACATAAATACCTTGGATAAGACCAAAAATATTGCATACATGCATATTTGTCAGGTGATTTCTAGTGCAAACTATTCAATAATAAATTTATGTTATCCGTAATAAAAAATACTTCACATACTTTTGTGTTTTGTCTAATTGCAGGTGTATGGGAAATTTGTACAATCCACATATAAAGATAAGGAAAAGGAGAAGTTTAGGTGTTGTTCAAAACGCCTTCTCACGTCACTTTTGGGCCAAGAGAAGATAGAGTCCAAGTTTTCACGTTCTGGATTCAGATTCGACTGCACAGACATACCTGACTCAAAACGCCAACAACTTTTTCATACGGACTCCAAATTGGGTGATTCTTTTTTTGTTGGAAAGTAGATTTCATCCTATTTCCAGCACAATTGGAATCACCTTAAAAGCCGTCCGGAGCTTTGAGTTATGGACGAAACAATCTGACGCTGCACCAGAATCCGAGTCAAACCACAAGTCCAAAGGTGTTACGCCACCTCCACTTGGGCCCATTGGCCTTGTACGACCTAGGGTTAGTTTTAGCCTGCCTTGGGACGTTCTCCCACCTCCTTGCCGCCACCCCTTGCTCCTATATCAGTAGATCCATCTAGTAGCTTTTTCCTTGGGATTTGTTTAGTTAAAGTTAGCCATTGCAACTTCGTACTTCGCTTGTGTCCAACGACTGCACCAAGACCGCTACGGATCCTCACCTTTATCAATACTTCATACATACCGCAATATTCAGATTGCTTTTATCATATTCTTGCTTGTTCTTCGATTGCTTGCAGGAATAGACCTTCGTGGTCGTTGATTGTGTTCCGCGTGGTCAATAACCTCCTGAGTTGGTTTAGCGACAATAGCGCAACGTCAGGCACGCTTGTAGTCGGATCGCCAAAGTCGCTCCACCAAATCGATAGTTATCATCTCATCGAAAGATCGACACCCCGCCTATCAAGTGGTATCGCTTTCAAAGTTGCTCGTGAGAATTTCCGCTTTCCTAGATTAGATTTATTTTCTTACCTATTGTCCAAGAAAAAGCCACACAAAAAGTTAGATCTATTCATCCTTTATCCAAGCCACTTCAACCTTTGCAATTTTCTATTCATTGCTTGCATAGTTGAATTATCGGTTGCATCGTCGTGTCGGGCTGTCGGTCTTAGTGTCTAGTTCCTTTAGAGTTTCGAAGTTCTGTTCACATTAGTCACGCCGCTGCATCATTATCCTTCCGCTGTCCACCATCCCATCTATTAATTTCCACCACGTATATGCGCTGTTCATTGTCATAATCATAGTTGAGGTCATTCACATCTTCGCCGATCCAATCTGATCTTATCTAGTTTGTTTTGGAAAGAGGGAGAAAAAGAGAGAAAAAGAGAGAAAAAAAGGAAAGAAAAAAAAGAAAAGAGAGAGAAGAAAAGAAAAAAGAGTGAGGAAAAAGAGAGAAGAAAAAACGGATCTATCTAGAATCAATGTCGCACTGAATTCGGATTAGAATCTTTTACGACCGCTCAAGAAACAGGTGTATCTTCCTCATACGAAGTCCGCTTTGGCCCGTGAGTACTCAAATTGAAGATAGCAACGAGACGCATCTAGATAGTTGCAGAAGCTGGTTCAATATTTGACACCTCAAAATCGCCTTCTAAATAGGTCTTTTGCCCTCCAAGTTCGTGAGCACAGCTTGTTCCAATTTTTCGTGCCGTTTTAGAATTCTTTGACCTCATATCAACTCGAATTGAGTGATTCTTTTGCATTGGAAAGCTTGGGTTAGTAGCATTCTTTGAAAATTTATCAGAAAATTGGCTCAAACTTTTCAAGAGGAAAGTTGAGAGAGAGTTGTTGTATATCCCGCTGGCGCTTGTTTTTCATCATTATCTTCACTTATATCTTGCTGTCAAGAGCTACTTAGTATCCTTCATTGATGCTAGTTGTGCTACGCCGTGACCTCATTAGTGTTCTAGGCTCAAGGCTCTAGTCCGGTCAGCCTAGGACCAGCATAGTACCGTCTTGAGCGCTTATTCAACATTGCATCTTTGAATTGATTATTGCTAATCTTTTGCTACCATATATAGCCAACCCAGCCCACATATTTCTACACTGTATAATGACGCTTCCCGCAATCGCTTTACTCAATATTTGAGTTACTTGACACCGCTGGTTGCCGATCACCACCGCATGGTAAGAACTTGTAAGACATTGATATTTGCTTTATCGTGAGCGCTTTACCACCACATCCTAGTAGTTGTAGGAACATTATTTTTGGATTTTGTTTCTTGTTCTACTAATCATGACAGGATCCAGAGTCAATTCATGGGCTTTGTCGATCATGGGAGACATGCCACCACCTATGCAAATACCACAACCGCCACGAGAGGTGCACAAACATCCAAATGCACATGATCAGGTTCATGTTTCTATACCACCATTTAATGGCCATTTTAGACCTGCTTTATATATTGAATGGGAGTTAGATATAAATAATATATTTGCTTCCCATAATTTTGATGAACGTAAATAAGTTACGCTTATGTTGGTTCTTTCACGGGTTATGCTCTTGTTTGGTGGAGTGAATATTGTCTGTTACACCCTTATTATGTACCTAATACTTGGGATGATTTAAAACATGTCATGAGAGATAGATTCGTCGATGTTTATTATACTGTGGCATGATTAAAAATCGAACATTTAAAACAAGGTAGTGACACCGTGAATCTAAATATTATGATGATTTACAAACTACCTTGTTGCACCTATTTTTAGAAGAAAGTGAAGAAGATTTTATGGATAGATTTTGGGGAGGATTAAACCATAATATTCAGGAGATACTAATTCATGAAGAGTGTTATCCTATGGACCATTTGTTTCGCCTTGCTTGCAAAGCTGAACAGAAATAAAACGACGTGTTGCCCACAAGGAGAACAAGCGACGATGCACATTCCAACTGCTGATACAGATGTTTATTCAACTACTAGGCGCATTTATGACAACCACATCCGCTAAGTTGCGAGGACTACATCATCTCCACCATGTGACACATCACCATCGAGAGTGCCTGCATCATCTGAGTTGACTATAAGAGGTAATGACAAAGGTACAGATTTTCCACTTTTTACATGAGAATGATGCATGCCTAGTTAACTTGAATATATCTTGTGTTGAGCTACCCACTACTTTGATCACACCACCTATTTTAGAGGATTATATTGATAATTTGACTTTGCCATGTGATCAAACAACTGAAATACCAACAATTTTGAGAGCACCCATTGAATTAACTGCTGATGCAAAAGAATCAATGTTTAATCATTTTGATATGACCTCTAATCTTGGTGATGATTCTGTGTCGAATGACTCATTGCATGTTTGCTTATCTAAGCATGTTGTAGCATGTAAATTTGATGCAAGTAAGGTTTATTCACCAACGTTGGGATGGTTTAATGATGAACATTGTCAATCTTTTGAAATGAATAAGAGCTTCACTTATATGTGCAAACCGAGTTGCAATATTTTCATGCCTTCTACTTTTGTGCTAATTTTTTGGCTTTAGATTTTATGAACTATGCAAGTTACTCATCTATTCATGTGTCATATATGCAAAATCAAGGGAAGTAAAATGGATGACATATATATACAACATGTACACCTTGTCTCTTTTGTCGGCCACATTTCAGATTAAGCAACGCCGAGGACGGCTTTATTTTCAAAAAGGGAGGATGATGAGGACATAAATACCTTTGATAAGACCAAAAATATTGCATACATGCATATTTGTCGTGTGATTTCTAGTGCAAACTATTCAATAATAAATTTATGTTATCCGTAATAAAAATACTTCACATACTTTTGTGTTTTGTCTAATTGCAGGTGTATGGGAAATTTGTACAATCCACATATAAAGATAAGGAAAAGGAGAAGTTTAGGTGTTGTTCAAAAGTCTTCTCACGTCACTTTTGGGCCAAGAGAAGATAGAGTCCAAGTTTCTCATGTTCTGATTCAGATTCGGACTGCACATACATACCTGACTCAAAACGCCAACAACTTTTTTCATACGGATTCCAAATTGGTGATTCTTTTTGTTGGAAAGTAGATTTCATCCTATTTCCAGCACAATTGAATCACCTTAAAGCCGTCCGGAGCGTTGAGTTATGGACGAAACAATCTGACGCTGCACCAGAATCCGAGTCAAACCATAAGTCCAAAGGTGTTACGTCACCTCCACTTGGGCCCATTGGCCTTGTACGACCTAGGGTTAGTTTTAGCCTGCCTTGGGACGTTCTCCCACCTCCTTGGCCGCCACCCCTTGCTCCTATATCAGTAGATCCATCTAGTAGCTTTTTCCTTGGGATTTGTTTAGTTAAAAGTTAGCCATTGCAACTTCGTACTTCGCTTGTGTCCAACGACTGCATCAAGACCGCTTACGGATCCTCACCTTTATCAATACTTCATACATACCGCAATATTCAGATTGCTTTTATCATATTCTTGCTTGTTCTTCGATTGCTTGCAGGAATAGACCTTCGTGGTCGTTGATTGTGCTCGCATGCGGTCAATAACCTCGGAGTTGGTTTAGCGATTGCTAAGGCGCAACGTCGTGGCACGCTTGTAGTCGGATCACCAAAGTCGCCTCCACCAAATCGATAGTTATCATCTCATCGAAAGATCGACACCCCCGCCTATCGTGGAGATGGTCATGATCTCGCACCGAGGGGAGCCCTAACATTGCCATTATTTGCATGTGGACGACCGGTGGTTGTGGTGCTGGTGGTTGCACGAAGTTCGATGTTGATCAACCTCATCCTCGTAATCTCCACATAATCATCCTCGCCGGTACCAGCAAGCAGCAGCAGTAGCAGGAGCCAAAGAAGCACCAACAGCAGAAGCAGCCGCACCAGAATTTTGTCCTCGCTCAATAGGAACACGCTGAGCTCATCCATACTGATTCGAAGGCGAAGGTTGTTGTCGCGAGGTGCGATAGGTGCCGCGGTGGTTGTGGAAAACGCGCGAGCAATTCATCAAACTTGCTATCAAGCTTTGTTTCAAACGCCTTCTCAATGCCATCTATCTTCTCCATGGCCTCATCAAATCTGTTTAGCACATCTTGCACCTGTCCAATCATCATTTGTGAAACTTATCATGTAGCCGTTTGTTCGCAAAGTTCTCCCAATCAGCCTCATCGGCTTGTGATCCTCGCCATGGTTAGCAGAATAGAAACACACAAGAATATGATCCCACAGACTACTAGGAAGTGGTGGTGGTGGTGGTGGATAATGCACAAATCACCAAGCAAATCTCAAATTTTACCATTTTTCCCAAAGAAGAAGTGTGATCGGCAACCGCTAGAAGTCAAAACTCTCAAAGCTTGGATATAGCGATTACTAAGGAGAATCAAACGCACGACGAGATGTATGTGGAGCTGGGAAGGCTTATAATATGGTAGCAAAACAGTCAAGAATAATCAATCCAGATGCAAAGTTGAATAAACGCCAACGACAAGATCTTGGTGGTCCTAGGCCCGCGTTAGAGACGCGAGCCTAGAACACTAACAAAATCACGGGCTGCACGTAAACAAGGAAAAGCACACTGAATTTTTTTGGCTTTTTTTTTTGCGCTGCTTTTTTTTATACTGTGAATGGCAGTGTCTCAAAACTCTTCCCTGTGTCAAACTCGATGATGGGCTCAAAATTTTTCGACCAATTTTTTTTCGATCGCCTTGACCCAAAAATCGGAAATGGGTCAAAAAACTTTCTATAACGGCGATCGCTCAATACGCTTAGAAACACCTAAAATAGGATAGCCAGAATTTTTTGTCCCGCGTGCTTTGGAAAATTTTGGCCTAAACGGAGGGTGGTTTCGACCCAATTTTTTTTTGGAAACCAACCTCTTCTACGGACGGCAAAAGATTGCTGGAATCCAAACCTACTCGCATAAGGAAACACGAATCGAAAACTAGATGGATCCCAAACAAACGAATATGCCGTGGACTGATTGGTGGTGGATATATGGTGGTCGGCGGCAGCATTTGTAATATATGGAAGCGGTGGTGGTATATGGATACGGATTCAAGCGGGCGGATAAGCGTGGTGGTATATGGATACGGATTCAAGCGGTATGGATAAGCGGTGGTGGTAGATGGCGTGGGCGATGATGATGGTGCGCGTGGCGTGACAACTTATGACCGTAACTCAAACTCTAAAAGACTAGACTCTAAGACCAGAACTAGAGACGATTTATGCAAACCGCAAATTCAACAACGCAAATACGTAAAAGATTATGCAAAGGCTCGATTGGTTCGGATATGATGAACTAACCCTAATTTTTTTGTGGCTTTTTCGTGGACTGTAGGTATGAAGAATGACTGATCTAAACTATTTAAACTCGTAAAATCTCACCGAGCAACCTGGAAATCTGATACCACTTGATAGAGGCGGAGGTGTCCCGCCTTCGGCGAGATGGTGGATTTCGCTGGTGGAAGTCGACTTTGACGATCCGACTACGAAGCGCAGCGAGGACGCCGCGCTTTAGCAATCGCTAAACCAACTCCGAGAGGTTATCGACCACACCGAGCATGATCAACTGACCACGAGGGTCTGCTTCGCGAGCAAACGAAGAACAAGCAAGAAACGAGTGATGTAGGTGGAACCCTAATTGGCCGATCTTTCACGCTTGAGGGATCCTACGGAGGGAACACAAAGAACGCGAAGAACGAGAGGAAACACGGGAAAACGAGGAGGAACACTCAACCAACAAGGATCAATCACACAAGGTCTAGATCATCGCTAGCACGAAAGTGATACATGGTCCAAAATCAACAAAGGAAAGATACAAAGGTAGCCGTTTTCCCGGAGGAGGTCTTGAATCCACGAGGATCTTCCCCAGATAGGGGTCTTGAACTCGATGGATCTTCCTAGACGGAGGTCCCGATCTCCGTGGAGAAGTATCGGTGGATGAGCAAAGGCTCACACACAAATATGAGCTAATCCAATGGTAAGTCTCAAAGGGAGGATATGGGGTCCTATATATAGAGTTAGGGCGAGGTACATGGCTCAGCCTAACACGCTGCTGAGGTGTCGGTTTGGATGATCCGGACGGGGTCCGGATGATCCGGTGCTCGGCCGAGGCGGCGAGGGCCGGATGTCCGGCAGACGGTCCGGACGTCTGGTGTCCGGATGATCCGGACGGATCCGGATCGTCTGCCGGAGGCGCTCGTTGCTTTTCGGTGGAGTTAGTTTGGATCGTCCGGACCGGGTCCGAATCATCCGAGCTCGTCCGGACGTCCGGCCTCCGCCTGCACTGGCCCGCCTCTTCGTCCTGTTTGCTTTCCTCTCCGCTTCGCAGCATGTCTTCCGCTTCCGATTCTCCTTGCTTCCCACCTCTTCATGGTCGCACCTTGGTGCCCGAGTATGCATAGAGTTTTGAGGTAGTAACCATGTCTCATGTGAATCAAGGAGAGTTGTGAGAGGAGTGATGTCACCGGTTTCAAGAGCTCTTGCACGTGCTCGAGCCATCGGTCCTTGTGGTGTTGTAGGTGTTGATGTAGAGTCCATGGGGATGATGGAAGGATGCTCGCATCATATCCCTCCTTCAAAGGATCCGACCTCGGATCTAGTTCTTCATCACCATGGAAAGGCGAGAGGTCTTGACGTTGAAGGTGTCGCTCATGTTGTACTTGTCGCTGGTAGGTCGAGCTTGTAGGCGTTGTTGTTGTAGCGCGGCTAACACCTTGAAGGGTCCATCGGCTCGAGGTAGAAGTTTGACTTATGCTCGCTGGGGAAGCGCCTCGCAAGGTGTAGCCACACCAGATCGCTTTGTTGAAGATCATGGGTTGCTTGTTGATGTTGAGCTTGGTCGCTAGTCGCTGTACTTGGCGCCGATGGTGTTTCTTGTATCTTCATGCATCTTCTGATGTAGCTTGCACGGCACTTGCGCCGAGGTTGGTGCGCCTTGTAGAGGTAGAGGTAGGATGTCCAATGGGGACAATGGGTTGAAGTCAGACACCTCAAGGGGGACTTGTCGGTCGTCGAATGTCTTATGCGGTTGTAGGCGTTTCGGCGATGGTAGACACGCCCCCACTCCTTGATGTTCTTCTTGATCAACACGCTAAGTAGAGTGGAGAGCGTCCGTTTGTCACCTCCGCTGCTGCCGGTTTGAGGATGGTATGCGATGAGAACATGAGCTTGATGCCGAGGTTGGCGCAAAGAGTCTTCCAAAAGTAACTCAAGAACTTGACGTCATGCGTCGGAGACGTATTGACTTTGGTACTCCATGAAGGCGCAAGATTTCCTACAAAAGAGATTTGCAATATGTGAAGCATCGCTCACCTTGTTGCAAGGAATAAAGTGCCATCTTAGAAAATCGATCACAACCACAAACACGGAACTTTCCATTTTGAGTTCTAGGCAAACCAAGCACAAAGTCCATGCTAATGTCTTCCCAAGGTTGATATGGAATTGGAAGAGGTATGTAAAGACCATGAGATTGAGCTTTTGACTTAGCTTTATGCATGTAGAGCATCGGGTGGTGAAGCGAAACGCCTCAAACATCTTGGGCCAAAAGTAGTTCTTGGAGAGCGCATAAGGTCTTGTCGCCATTCAAATGTCCCATGAGTCCACCTCCATGAGCCTCTTGCAAAAGTAACAAACGAAGAGAAGACTCGGTATGCAAAGTTTGTTAGCTCTCATAAGATAACCATCCTTGAGGTAATATTGTTCCCAAGATGTATGCGCCAACATTTAGCATAATGAGGTGCAAAAGATGGATCACTAGCATATAAATCTTGATGTGCTCAAAGCCAATAATATTCAACTCGTTGGGTGATTGTTGCAGATGCATATGTGAAAGTGCATCGGCAACTACATTTTCCTTGCCCTTAATGTACTTTATCACATATGGAAAAGATTCAATAAATTCACCCATTTGGCATGACGCTTGTTCAATTTAGTTTGACTTTTAAGTACTTAAGCCGCTTCATGATCGGTATGGATGACAAACTCATGAGGTCTAAGATAATGTTCCCAAACATTTTCACAAGACTGAGCAAATATGAGGGGAGAAAGAGAAGAACTAATACCAATTTTTGACCAAAGTTGAAGATGAACAAGTTCCCAAATGTGGACAATGAAATAGCACTATTGGTACCGATCCGTCATTCTCACACCTACACAAGTAAGGCTTAAGGGAGCTCGGGAGGATAGTGGCACAAAAATTTAATGCAAAAAGCAAGAGTCAATAAAAAGAGATTCACAAAGCTTAAACAAGTAGACCAATAGTAAGAATGGCACACAAACACACACCGGATAGATAAAGGGGTCGCAACCAGGAATGAGCACAAATGTGGAATCCACGAAAACGCCGGTTGCACAACTTAAGAGAGACGCTAGCACGATTGCTCAATAGGCGGATAACACTTGTGCACAACCTATAATATGCAAAATGGATATTCTTCATCCCAAGTATGCTATGTATGTTGGTTCCCGTGTTTCTCTCAAGCATGATATCATATGATGTAGATTTTGGTATGGTCTTTGTTCAATGGGGTATGATGCTATGGCACTTGCTCCCAAGCCTTTCTCTTTTTAAAAGCTTTTTTCTTTTTTTTCTCTATGGCCACTTTTGATAATGCACAAACAAGATAGCAATTGTGTATATGCGGAACAAACTTGAGGCAAATGGATGATATGATACCAATATGATATGGTATGTATGCAATGGAAGGTATGGACCACTAATGTACAAGTAACGTGCCGAATATCAAATGGCTAGTCTCGATAGGTAAGGACGAAAATGGGCTAGGGGTTAACAATGCAATTTGCAAGGATAAAAGGTGTCGGAGGTTACCCCTTTGCGATGAGTGGGTGTTCTTGTAGATACCAAGATGAGGAGACTCGCCCGAGCAAACACCTTAGGAAACGGAAAAATCGCAAACTCAAAATCTCAAATGACAAATGTCAAATGGTGGTAGGAAAGCGGTGGTGGTTTGCACTAGGCAATGCGGAAGTGGGATGATGGGTTAACACGGGTAAGAGTTGAAGCGACGTCCCTAAGTAGCAGAAACACCTTAGAGACACAAGCCACAACTCAAAAAAAACAACAATTGGGTTGTTGGTTTAAAGTGTTGGGCAAGGAGGAAGTGGTGGTGGTGGTGGGGCTGATGGAAGCAACCCCTAAGTAGCCTAAACACCTTAGGAACTCAAATCACAACTCAAACAACCACTAATGCTATATGGATCAAAAAAGGAAGGAAGTCGGGTGGTTAAGGGATGTTGTGGTGGAAGCCCAGGCAAAGATGCCAAACTTCACTAAGTGGATGGAGTCAAATGATGTTGGTAGTATTTTGTGGGATGGGGGATGTCAAAGCTTCAAAACGAGCTAAAGAACGCCAAAACGGACTGGATGAATTAGAGGCAAAACGGTGAAACCAAAGTGAATCGCCGGGCGGTAGTACCGCCGTCGGGATTTTTCATGCGGGGAACAGGTGGGGGTATCAGCGGGCGGTAGTAATCAAGGGCGGGCGGTTTTGGGTTCTCAGCGGTACCCGAGGGCGGTAAACCCCGGGTCGTTTTTGATCGAACCGGGCGGATTTTGGGGCGAAATGGATGATTTTAAAATTTGATGGATTTCATGGATGGAAAGAGGGAAACTTGGGTGAATGCTAGATCCACTTGAAACCAAGCAAATCCACGATCGAAATCAACAAAACATCATCAAACCAACAAATCACAAAAAATTGGGGCTATTTTTGGGGGATTTTGGAAGGATGAAAACAACCAAATCAAGCTAGAAAGAGGGTAGGGGCTCCAAAACGTGATCAACGTGGCTCATGATAATATATGGTGTAGAACCCATAGCCGATCTTCACGTTTGGGGATCCACGGGAATCACGAAGAACACGCGAAGCACAAGGGAAAACACGGGAAAAACGAGAGAAATCACCTCAACCAACAAGGAATCGACACAATGCTAGATCATCAACAATAAGAATTAGAATACAAAGTCGGTAAG
Organism: Aegilops speltoides; assembly: GCA_021437245.1. Classification (NCBI taxonomy): domain Eukaryota; kingdom Viridiplantae; phylum Streptophyta; class Magnoliopsida; order Poales; family Poaceae; genus Aegilops; species Aegilops speltoides. Next base: position 8,023 of record JAHHZJ010002888.1, on the reverse strand, counting down.
AATAAAAGGAACCGTTTTTCCGAGAGGAGGTTTGATGCTTCCCGAAGGGGTCTTGAATCCGCTGGGGATTTTTCCAAGAGGTCGGAACTCCGAGGAGAAGTATCCAAGTGGATGAGCAAAGGCTCCACAAACATGAGCTAATCCAAATTAACCCTAGCTAGGAGGAGGTGGGGGGAGTTTATATAGCATATGTCCAACGGGGTAGGAGGGATACATGGGCCCAGTCCACTTCACCAAAGGGGCGGTAGTACCCCGGGGGGGTACCGCGGTAGTGCCCGGGCCAGCGGAGTACCGCCCATCATGCCCTATTTGCCGGGTTAGCGGAGTGGCGAAGCGGGGGGGCGGTAGAAGGTCACGTAGTACCGCACGGGCGGTAGCACCGCCGCCCCGGCTTCCGTGCCGCTTGGCTTCTCGGATGGTGGGTTCCGGCGCCCCTCGCCGCCCTTAGTGTTCCCTACTTGCATGCACACGAGGAGGTCAAGTATACCATCCCGGGGGGCGGGAGCACGAAAGGAGATGATTCACCTTGTTATGTGAAGTAGATGTCGCCGGTCACTCCCGAACCTTTGAATGGTGATGTCCATAGGATGCCCCGACGTAACGCCCCAACAAAAGTCCAAACTTCACCGAGCCGATGGCCTTCAAGGTTTAAGCACAACAACAACGCCACAAGCTCGACCTACCGCAAAAAACGGAGTTTACACCTTCAACGCCAAAGACCTCTCCCTTTAAAAAATTGGGTCTTTAAAGGGGGAGAGGAATCCTTTTCCCCCATTCCCCCAACCCCAACACCCAAACAACCGGCCCGGGACCGAGCACGCAAGAGCTCTTGAAACCGACGGACATCACTCCTCCACAACTCCCCTTCAACATGAACTTTAACCCAAAAGAAACTTTAGATACTCAGGCAAAGGAGGACCCAAGTTGGGAAGGGAAGAAGGGAAGAAAAGAAAAAACAAAGGGGAACCCGGAGGGGCCCCGGACGGCTGACCCGGCGCCCCCCCGCCACGATCCGCAAACCCAAGGCAATGGGTTTCCCTCCCCCCTTTCGGCCCCGACTTTCCCCCCGGACCCCCGACCGCCTGAAACCCCCCGCCCCCAAAACCCTTTCCTGATACCGAAGCCCATATTTTGAGGGGGTTTGGGCCACCATGTTTCCCTCGCAAAAGGACCCCCTTCATTTGGAACTTACTTGGATTCTCATTTGGTAAGCGTTCCCGCTTCCCCGAGATTGGGATCCCTGGAAGATCCCACCGGTGACCCCTTAGGGAAATCCCTACAAGGGATAAGGCGAGGGCCCGCCCAAAGGGTTTTGGGGGAAGCAGAGATATGAAGGCAGGAGGCTTAATGTAAAAACCCCGGAGGTTTTTCCCCGGACACCAAACGCAAGGGTTGCTTGCAAAACAAAAAACAAAAACGGAGTTAAGTAGAAAAGAGAAATTTATTATAAGGGGGGTTTCCCAACCCCTTTTCCGGTAAACACAACGGCAGCCTTGGTTCAATTTTAATCTAAACAAAACCAAAGTTAAACACGCCGGGCGTATAATAAAAGGAAATTTGGTCAAAGGGGGCCAAACCAATAACTTTTTTCTAAATCATCTAAAATAGCCTAATTAAATTTTTGTTTTTCATGAGGCTAAAAAACCCAGGCCAAACAACGGAAATTAAAAATCCAAGGAACAAAATTGTTTTTTTTTTGATTTAAGCAAAATATGTGCGTTAAAATTATACATTTGTTTTCTTAAAATGAAGGGCCTACTTGGGGGATAAATTGGGCAAGCAAGATGGAATGATGGCATTAAGGGGAAAGTGGAACAAGGTTGTTTTCGGACTTTAAACCAAAAGAATTTCCCCTTTCAATATAAAAGCCCTTAAAATTTTGCCCGGGTTTTAGGTCGTCCCTTTTTCCAAACCCTTATTTTGAAAACATTGTAAGGCATTTTAACCCTTTTAAAAAAGGGTTTATTTTTCGATACCAAGGGCCACAAATTTCTCTTCCTCCAAAAAGCCCTTGGCCCGTTGACTTTGGGTTTTTTAATCAAAAGTTGTAGCTGAACCACGTTTCGTGTTCAACAAAAGGCCCGAACCCCACCACAATAAACTTTCATCAACGCAATTCCCTTCAATTCAGTTTTGTTGTTCTTTTTAAAAAACCCCGGTGTTATCGTTTCCTTCAATAACCCCATTGGTTTAGGATTATAAACCCCAGTCCGGCCAATCTCCAAAGCTTAAAAGCTTCCACCCTACAAAGCGGCCCTTTGTCTATCTGGATTTATTTCTGGGTCTTTTAAAATTTTCAGTTTGATCACCCCCTTTCCCCACAAATACTTAAAAGCCAAAAAATTAGGGTTAGGTCATCATATCCCAACCAATCTGAGCCTTTGCATAATCTTTTTCGATTTGCGTTGTTGAATTTAGGCGTTGCATCGCCGTGACTAGTTGTCGGTCTTAGAGTCTAGTCTTTAGAGTTTCGAAGTTCGTCATAAGTTGTCACGCCACAGACTGCTATCATCGCCTCGCCATCTACCACCACCGCTTATCCGCCACCGCTCAACTGTATCCATATACCACCACCGCTGCCATATACCACCACCGCTCTATATACCACCACCATATATCCACCACCAATCCGGAAGTTCCTTGCATATTAGATTTGTTTTCGATCCATCTAATTTCCGATTCGTGTTTCTTGTCTCGAGTAGGTTTCGATTCCAGAATCTTTTGTCTCAGAAGAGGTTGGTTTCAAAAAAAGTCCGGAAACCACCTCGCTTAGGCCCAAAATTTTCCAAAAACGCACGGACAAAAAAATTTCGGCTATCCTATTTTAGGTGTTTTGCCGTATTGAGACATCAATGTATAGAAAGTTTTTTTGACCGCTTCAGCTTTTGGGTCCAAGCAAATAAAAAAAAATTGGTCAAAAATTTCGTGCTCCATCCTATCAGCTTTGACCTGGAAGAGTTTTGAGACACTCTGCCATTATAGTGATTTTTCAGAAAAAAAGAGCGAAAAAAAATTCAGAGTGTGCTCCTCCCTTGTTTACGCAGCAACGTGATTTTGTTAGTGTTCTAGGCTCGGCCTCTAGCACGGTTCAGCCTAGACCAAAGACAAGCACTGCTGCTGAGCGCTTATTCAACTTTTGCATCTCTCGAATTGATTATTGCTCGACCTTTTTGCTACCATATTATAAGCCTTCCCAGCTCCACATACATCTACGCCGGCGCTTGATTCTCCCGTAATCGCTATAGCCAAGCTTTGAGAGTTTTGACTACAACGGTTGCCGATCACCGCGCGGTAAGAACTCGAAGAATTTGAGATTTGCTTGACGGATTTGTGACTGCCCACCACACCACCACCACCACTTCCTAGTAGTTCCAGAGGATCATATTCTTGTGTGTTTCTATTGTCGCTAACCATGGTGATCAGTCGATTTAGACCGATTGGGAGAACCTCGACTAACAAATACTACATGATAAGTTTCAAAGAAATGATGATTGGACAAAAGACGTAGCTAAACAGATTTGACGAGGCCATGGAGAAGATAGATGGCATTGAGAAGACGCTTGAAACAAAGCTTGATAGCAAGTTTGATGAATTGCTCTTTTCCACAACCACCGCCGTGCACCTATCGCTGACCTTCCGCTAACGATACAACAATCTACGCCTTCCATCCGAATCAGATGGACGAGCTCGACGGATTCCTATTGAGCCAGACAAAATTTCCTGTGCCACATCATGCTTGGTGCTTTCTATTGCGCTACGCATGTCGCCGGTGGTACCGAGGAGGATGATGAGTATGTGATTGGACATAAGAGGATGAGGTTGATCAACATCTGTAATCACGTAGCGAAACCACCAAAGCACCACAACCACCAGGTCGCCCACATGCAAATAATGGCAATATTAGGCTCCCCCAGTACGAGATCATGACATCTCCTAAACGAAATGAATATTCACCATTTGAGGGTAGATATGTCGATATGACTTTACGAGGAGTACTTGATCAACGATTTCTGTTACAATATCCAGCAAATCGGTCATCAGCATGGCTGTTACAGCTCAGTTGGTGTCCAACATTGCAGAATATCCTGTCATATTAGCTGCTTTACACACGCTATCATCGCTTTCCATCCATAGTTAACGTGAATTATTCACAAATTGCAGGCGTCAAGATAAATTCTCAGAAGATATCTTATCTGGATTACAAACGCTTGATCTAGATGTCCATCTGTATCGAGGAGAATTAAGCCTGCAACTGCCAGGTGTATTAACATAGTTATGATTGATTGCATTCTAGTATCCTGATTATAATAATATCCTGCTTATTCCATTTGCATTGTAAACTAACTGAATCGATGCATTGGCGCATCAACTTTCAGACTTCAGTATGGACAAAGTGCATATCTTTAGCACATTCACTTTCAGTGCCAACTGTACAGAGCGTCACTACAAACTATCGAAACACATCTGTAGCTTTGTCTTCCATGCGCAATTAAGCACCAGTTGTCATATTATCGCTGAAATGACATTTAAGAAATATGGATACATTCTATGTAGTTTGCTTACATAACTATGAAGGGCTCTCAGCTTGGAGCACAGGATTGAATCATTGGAGCAAGTACTGACAATGCATGGAGATGATGGCATGCAAGGGGACAAGAATGGAGTTAAGTGATGATTTTAGGACTTTAAAGCCACCATAATGAGTGTATGAAGCCTTGGACGAAATATACAAGATGCCACTTCATAAATTTCATCCAGAGGCTATTCTAGGTGCAATACTTATTATTGGGCCAGGCCCATGTAATTTCGAAATACATTAGTATAGGCTATTTTAGAGTCCGTGTGTGGGGAAACAAGAGATAGGTTAGTTTCGACCTCCACCAAGGGCCACGAAATTCCCTTCCTCCATATATACTGCCCTTAGGGCACCGCTTAGACTTTGGGTTTTGTTTAGATCAAAGTTCGCCTAGTCCAACTTCTGCATTTCGCTTGTGTTCAACGCACTGCATAAAGCGCCACGTAACCCCACCTTGATCAATAAAGCTTTATCTTATATTCGCAATATCCAGATTGCAATCTCAGCTTGCTTGTTCTTCGCTTGCTCGCAGGAAATAGACCTCGTGGTCGGTTGATCGTGTTCGCGGGTCAATAACCTCGGAGTTGGTTTAGCGACATATATGCTGACGCCTCGCACGCCAGTAGTCGGATCGCCAAAGTCGATTTCCACCAAAGCTAAATCCACCATCTCATCGAAAGACGGGACACCTTTTGCTCTATCATGGCCCCCGACCAATAATAAGGTGACACAACACCTAGAATAGCGATGGACGAATATTATGAAGTGGCATCTTGTATATTTCTGTTCAAGGCTTCATGCACTTTATGGTGGCTTCAAAGTCCTGAAATCATCACTTGTAACTCCGTTTGATCCCCATGCGCATGCCATCAACTCCATGCGTGTTCTTGCTCCAATGTTCATCCTTCTCCAAGCTAGGCCCTTCATTTGTAAGCAAAACAAATGTATCCAATTTAGGAGCATCATATTCTCATGAATATTAGAATCATTACCAAGAAACAAAAGTACCGGTAATTTAATTGTGCCTGAGCTCTAGTAATTGGTCCCAGATATGTACAAGAGGGGCTGTGGGTGTAACAATGGTATTGATGTCCTCATCATCCTCCCTTCTTGAAATGAAGTCGCCTCGGAAAGCTCATCTTCCTCACCCAAATAAGGGCCAAACTGAATGTTAAAAGTGGACTAACCCCAAAATCTGCAGCAGCTCAAGTTTATATGCATTATCATTTATTTTCTCCAACACCTTAAAGGGACCAGCAGACGTGGCATTAGTTTTGATTTGTGCAAATCAGAAATCTATCCCTACGCAAATGTAACAAACAAGATCTCGTGCAAACACAACATGTTTTACCCTTATCTCCAAAGAAGTTTATATTTAGCATTCATACGCCAATGTTTTCCTTAGTTAACCCATGCATTTTAAAATCAATTCAGACGCTTTTTAGCATCAAAATTAACCTTTCTCCAAGATGGAAGTGGCAACAAATCAATAGGTGCACGGGTAGGAAACCATACACAACTTCAAAAGGGCACATCTTAGTAGTAGAATGCAATGAACGATTATAAGCAAATTCAATATGAGGCAAGCATTCCTCCCACATTTTCTTATTATTCTTAGAACAGCCCTAAGCATAGTAGACAATGTTCTATTGACTACTTCAGTTTGTCCATCCTTTAGGTGACAAGTAGTACTAAAAAGCAGTTTAGTCCCCAACTTAGCCCATAAACATCTCCAAAAGTGGCTAAGAAATTTAGTATCACGATCTGAAACAATAGTATTTGGCACACCATGCAAGTTAATAATTTTAAAAGAACAAATCAGCAACATTAACAACATCATCGCTTTTATGACATGGTATAAAGTGTGCCATTTTCAGAATCTATCCACGACAACAAATATGTTATCCTTCCCTTTGTTCTAGGTAAACCTAAAACAAAGTCCATAGATATATCCTCCCAAGGAACACTAGGTACAGCAAAGGCATATATAAACCATGAGGATTGAGTCGTGACTTAGCTTTTTGACATGTAGTGCATGAGCAATAAAACGCCAACATCCCGCCTCATCTTTGGCCAAAAGAAATGTAGCAAGTACGCCCTCCGCCTCTTCACGCCAAAGTGTCCCATTAGTCCTCCTCCATGCCCCCGCAACAACAAAAGACTAACGGAGCTAGTGGAATGCATAGCTTGTTAGCACGGAACACAAATCCATCATTAACCAAAACTTGTTCCATGTTCTTCCTTCTTACAACTGCAATCTTTAAAATCAGCCATGCACATATTGATCTTTGATGGTCTCCAAACCAAATATTTTGAAGTCAAGTTGTGAAAGCATAGTATAGCATTTAGACAATGCATCAATAACATTTTTTTACCCTTCTTGTGTTTAATGACATAAGGGAAAGTCTCAATGAATTCAACCCATTTAGCATGTCTAATCAGTTTAGCTTGACTTTTAATATGTTTCAAAGATTCATGATCGTAATGTATAACAAATTTTTGGGCCATAAATAATGTTGCCATGTTTCTAAAGTCCAACAAGAGCATATAATTCTTTATCATAAGTAGAATAATTCAGACTAGGCCCACTAATTTTTCAAAAAGTATGCAACAGGTTTCTATCTTGTAATAACACACCTCCTAATCCAATTCCACTAGCATCACATTCAAGCTCAAAAGTCTTATTAAAATGGAAGTTGGGAAGAGTGTCAACTTATCTTTCCACCGTGAAGGCTTCTTCCGTGCGGTACCCCAAACAAAAGGCACATCCTTCTTTGTAAGCTCATTGAGAGGTGCAATGGTGCTGAAATCTCTCACAAAACGCCTATAGAATCCAAAGAGGCCAAGAAAACTCCTCACTTGTGTGACGTTTGGGCGGCCAACCTCAATAGCTTCAATCTTGGCTTTATCAACTTCAATTCCCTTGGAGTAACAACATAGCCAAGAAAAGACACTGGTCGGTGCAAAAGGTGCACTTCCCGGTTACCAAACAAACGGGCATCACGGAGCAATAAAAACAGCACGAAATGTTCCAAATGTTCCTCCAAAGATCTGCTATAAATCAATATGTCATCAAAGTAAACTACCACAAATCGCCAATGAAAGCACGAAACTTCGCTCATTAATTCATGAAAGTACTAGGTGCATTAGTTAACCCAAAAGGCATGACTAACCACCATATAATCCAAACTTAGTTTTAAATGCTTTTTCCATTCATCTCCCAATTTCATACAATTTGATGGTATCCACTACGAAATCAACTTTGGAGAATATTGTAGAGCCACTAATTCATCAAGCATATCATCTAGCCTAGGAATAGGATGACGAATTTAATAGTAATATTAATGCCTCTACAAGCAACACACAACGTGATGTACCATCCTTTTTCGCACTAGAATAATAGGAAAAAGACAAGGACTAAGGGATTCGATATAACCTTTGTCGAGA